>MVAI01000216.1:0-31841 GCA_014825565.1 Phaffia tasmanica | reverse complement strand
TCTCCGACGTCGGATCGACATCATCGAGTTTTCTGTTGAAGAATTTGAATGAGAGAATGTATACGGAGGAGTCGAAGACTTCGCCACGTGCGCCCTTCGTTTCGCTTTTCGTTCCCGTGTGGCCACCTTTACTTCGAACGGCACAGCCTCGAAAACTGAGACGAGAAGCAAGGGCGATAAAAATAGTCGGCAGACTGATCAGATCCCGTGACGAAGGTTTCTCAAGAGGAAAAAAAAAGAGAAAAGCAAGTCCGAGACTTACTGCAGTCGCCTTTTCTCGAAGTCTCGCATCTTGTACAACGCCCATTATTTATACTTCCGGAGCACTTGACCTTCCTAGAGAAAAGAGAAAGAGTGAAACAGACGACGAGAAGGTAAAAATAGAGGAAACAATCATTGTTCGACGGATGGAAAAAACACGTACCTCGTACGACAGGGTGTGCAAGCCTGGCTGACTCTGGACATCGGTACATGTTCTCCCGGCGAGAACAGACTGGGCTGAAGGTGTTGCCCGTAGGATGTGACGGAGACAGGAGGTGTCGATGAAAAACTCAAAAGGATAGACGATCTAAGAAAGGAAGACATCTGCGTGTACGTGCACGGGTGAGATGTATCCAACTAGCCGGACACGATGAAGGATGAGCTGAATGATGGCTCGTTAGATACAACGACGAGAGAAAGAAAGAAGAGGGCGATGTAGAAGTAGTGTGTTTGAAAAGTCGGAGGGGAAGTAAAACCGTTTTTTTTTTTTTGGGAGAAGTACATAAATTCATTCAAAGAGGTATTACTACTAAGAGTTGTGAACACGGTCAGCTTTATATGGAACCGAAAAGATAAGTCCAGGCTGAAAGTCGTCGATTTCTTATTCGGTTCGCTCGACGTATAAACTGTAATCAACCAATTATAAGCAGATAAACAGTTTAGTGAGGAGAGCCGTGACAATCAACAGACGCGTAAGAAGGCAGAAGGGAATTAAAATAGAAATAAATTCGGCCATGAAGGCGAAAAGCCGACGAGAGAAAAAAAGAAGAAAAAAACCATGATGATTACCGTACATACGAGGAAGGGGGAAGGCATATGTTGGTAAGACAGAGAGGCGAAAGAACGACGGAACAAAATAAACCCTAGTAGTAAAACAGATGGGCAGCGTTGACCGGTTGACCGGTCGACCGGTCAAATAGTTAAACAGATTCCCCGAAAAACAGCGCAAAAATCGCCTCGATGTTCCGAATACATATTAACATCTGTCGCTTCACTTTGTTTATTTGCCTTTGTTGGGATGATTGACCGAGTAGGCATCTTTTGAGATAAACAGACAACGCTTAGAGAAAGTTCAGTAGTCACATTTTTAAACAAACGCCTCTTTTTCCTGCACACTTCTATGTGGCCCAGGCCCACGTGAGGGCTTGCTCTCTTTCTCCTTTTCAATCCGCTAGAAAATTCTCTTGTTTGAAACTTCGGGGGGAAGGAAGAAATTCACGGATGCAAAACAAGAGTCCGATGCGATCAAGATTTTCAATTTAGTCCAGTGGTGGTCAATTCACCCTACTGACTACTCTCTTTCACAGCCGAATCAAAGCATTGCTTTGATACACGTGAGAAGATCTCTGTTTTCTTGTTTCTTTGTTTCTTCAAAATCATCAGTTGACTTGTTCATCTCTTTACAACAAAAGAGGAAGAAAGACATGACATTGTTCTTTTCACGATCACCATCATCCGACCGATCTACACCTTGAAATCTTTTGACGATAGTTCATTCCTTCCTAACCTTCTTCACAGCCACACCGCCATCATGTCTATTACTCTGCAACGCCCGTTTGAGTGCCATAGCACCCACAAAGAACGAAAACGCAGCCACCATCACAGCCAACGGCTTCTGAAGGTTGGCCTGAACAGGTAGAGTATATTTGACCTTTATTTCGATGGCGAGTGAATTGAGAAGCAGTCAAAAACGTCATAAATCAGTGATACGTAAATCGCATGGCAGGTCGAGTAAGAAACACGAAAGAATATTGCTCACATAGACAGGCACAGCACACTGCTCGGTACATCTTTCCTTGACGATTCTCACCGCCGGTCGGCCAAGCGTGTCAAGATAAGTCGTATGGACGTACTCCTCCGGAGCTGTACCCGTTGGGAAAGCGGTCTCGATCGAGATGTCTCTAGAAAGTCCATGCGAGTCATGAAACGACAGAAATCGTTAATCATCGAACAGGCTAGACAAACGGAAAAAACGTGGAGCAAAGACTAACCGAGCTCCTTCAGGAAGAATGACATCCCACTGGATCGATTCGTATTGAACGCCCTGCAACGCAGTCAAAAATCCAACCCCGAGCACCCACTCGCCATCGGCCGTCTTTTTGAGGCTTTCGCTCAAACTCTGATCCCAGCCGATGGTAAAGTTGTAGTCCCAACCGCCCATAATTGGATATCTTGGCCGCATCTCTAACACGCTTTCCTCCTTCTCATGAGGCACTGGCAGTCGGGACGCAGCTCGGATCTTGGTCGCGTACCTCTCGGATGAAACTGAATGTCGAAAGTGAGTGGTCGAGACATTACCGATGGTGTCGTACACATATGGTACCTCGATCTTTGGAGGTAGCCGCATCGTCAGATCGGAAAGCACCTGAGCAGGGAACTTTCGTTGGGATTTGGATCGCATGTAATCTATACGGGAGAACTGTCCTTTTAGACTGTGTAGGAAAATGTGAGAGAAAAAAGGGTTGACTTGAGAAACCAGCCGAGAGAACTAAGTTTGATATGCAAAGCAACAACAATCGACTGACACTGGTCCAGTGTTCGATAGAGTAATCTTGTCTTCAACGTTCAAGTTGTTTCCCAAGTGGCTGACCTAATGAGACCAAATCGTGAATGTAAATAAATCTTTCTCCCTTCAAGTGACCGTCCTCTGTTACAACTCATGAACCTACCTCAACGGCCCTCTTGAGCTCTTTAACAGTTATCACGGGATCGTTGAATTGGTAATGAACCTCGAACGGAGTGGCGCCCAAGGTCGAGGTGAGAGCTGGCACAGAGTGGTATGGTCCAAGGGTAAGCACTGAGCCAGATTTTGTGATCGGGGCCGCCTGAGTGTACGCTGTCGGAGGTTTGGAGTAAGATACGATCTGAGGAGTGGGTGATCTATAGCAGTTCCCAAACATCTCAGCTGTCAATTTCGGGATATTCTAATTTCATGATGACGGGCTATACCCCTGTTGGTAATACCAGCGACAAAAGAATTCTTAATAGCTTACTTGATCTTAACTCGCCCAACCTCCATCTCATAAGCACTCAGAATTCCCGCATCACCTCTCCAGAGAAGGTACTGATCCTCATTCTGAGCAATCGAAGCGGGTTTGGGCGTCGCCGAGTCGGTCAGCACGAAGGTCGTGGTAAGAGTGATTGAAGAATCGACCTGCAGCGGAGTCGGTAGGGCGATGATATAGCTATGAGCCCTATAGGTGCGGTAGGAACCATCCGAAAGCAACACATGGTGAACGTAGTTCAAGGAAATAGTTTGTAAAAGGAAGCAACACACGCCCCAGTCGATCGTAAAAGAAAAGAAAAATCGACTACTAACGATGTCCCTCTAACACTGTCTCCTCTTCTCCAAGCTAGCTCGTCTCCCAGCTTTCCTGCCTTTTTCTCTCTGGCTTCAAACCAACCAGCTCGCCTGTCCTCATTATCACCGACAATAATTTCAAACTCAGTTGCTGTTGACTCTCCAGGATCAAGTTGAACGAGCTGTGCGGTATAGGTAGTTGTTTCTGTAGTGATAGTCCCTTGAAGATCAATCGTTTTGACAACAGCAGTATTTTTAAAAGTAGGAGCGGCAAATGATATTTGAGGAGCTAGTGAGAGTAGCAAGACTGCTAAGGATTGAGTGAGAATCATACTGGTTCTACCTCTGGTGGTGATGATGGTACGAAAGCCTTATAGCAAAAGAGAGATGTTAGGTGAAATGCTGCGAGATGCGAGATGTCTGGAAGGAAAAAGTTAGGGTTATTTACTTGAAATTTGAACAGCTCAATATATCATATACTACCTAAGTATCGTCTGCATACGGCCACTTCTTTCTTTTTCTCGACTGTATGATCGACGACCTATCATCGATTTACTCACAACCTCTTCGAATATCATGCGAAGCAGCCTTCCTTTCCTCCTTCGTCGCCTCACGATCTCTCCTGTTGTGTCCCCTGTTTACAGAACTGCTATTTCTTTTTCCCGTCGTCCGATATCAGTCACCCGTTCGGCCCCTGCATTCTGGAACCCATCGGCACCTTCCTCACCTTCATCTTCGTCTGTAAAGTCTGTATTCCAGGAGGAAAATCCAGCATCGACCTCTTCTAATGAATTACTCAACTCGCTAGAGCAAGAACTTGGCGAAGAGAAGGATGCCGAAAAGATCTTAGAGAATAAACGATCGGTCGAGTTAGAGCAAAAAGAGAGCCAAGCCAGAGCGGCTGGACAGAGTATGGGAGCTAAACCTGTGAATTGGAAAAAGCAGCTCAGACAAGAGCAGCGAAAGGAGGTCCCCAAGGCTGTACGTCGTGTTTTAATCGGCTCACTGCTGAGCTTATTCTTGGGCTAGTCGCTTGTGTCTTCTTCCAAGGAGGTTGTCTTATCGGTTTTGTCGCCTCAAGAGTTGACTGTCCAAAGCTGAAATCCGAACTTCCTTCGCTTTGTTCTATAGTTCTCTTTCTCTACGGCGGCCTTCAAGATCTCTCCTCGAAAGCTTGGGCTACTGGCCAGGCTTATCAGAAAGCTGCCTGTTGACTCGGCTATCCTTCAACTGCAGTACTCCGAAAAAAAGGCTGCCATGCGACTGAAATCGACCTTGATTCGAGGCAAGCACCACGCGGCTGCTCTTGGAATGGACCCTGGAAAATTAAGGCTCCGTTCGTCTTTTCTCTACTCCTTGTCCATCAAATATACAGTTCTGTTCTTTTTGCTAAGGCTAACCGTTTTTTGGACGGGTTTACAGAGGCCGTCTCGGTTGGTAAGGGCAAATACCTCAAGCGAATCATGATCATGGGTCGAGGTCGATACGGAGTGGTCAGTTTGAACCAGCTATTACTCAGACTTTGTCGACAGAAGGCTAATTTTCTTTTTGCGTCCGAACACGATCTCGAATTCTAATAGATGCACCACAAATCTGCTAGAATGTACTTCACATTGATAGAGGGCCAGACCGTGGCGGAACGTGTATGTCTTCGGCAGTTCTTACCCGTCTTTTCCGCACGCAAGAATTTTATATGCGGCGTACTAGACTTTTGAATTAACGTCTTTTTCTTGATCACTCTGCAATTAACAGCAACAAGTTTACCACGCCAAGGCTCTTGAGAAAATCCGAAAAGAGGGCCCTCACGCCAGGACCAAAATCCACACGCGAAGAGTTCCTATCGAGTGGGTCAAGCAGTCGCATTGGAGATGGTAGTGTATCAAAACAGAACTAGAAGAAAAAGAGTGGAGGCTGAGAAGGAATTCAAGGCCAAGGGAGGAGGGTAGCTAGAGAAGATAATATGAATCTTATACACTCGATTTCAACCCTGTTTATGAGTCTTTCGTTCAGCGTTGGCTCAAAAGAACTTGGACACATCAGAGGTTGAACAACCAGTCAATATAAGTTTGACTTGTTTGAGTGCTCGTCTTAATACGATCCTCAATCAACAACCACCACCATATAAGGAGTAGTAATCAAGTGGTTACGATGCTTCCCTGCTATACCAGCAAGTCCAGGAAGTGCCCTCTGGGCGCGCAGGTTCGAATCCTGTCTACTTCGTTTTGTTTTCTTCTCTTTTTTGTATCTTCCATCTGGATAGTCGTCAAATCATGTATATGTAAACATGTTCTCTTGAATCAATTGAGTACCCTAAAAGCTTTATTCAAGTGCGTATGTGTGAGAGCTACAGGATTACTAGTTCTGGTTCATCGCATGTGAATTCAAGATCAAAATAGGCGATGGTTAAGTAGATCGTTTTCGACAAATTTCATTCGTTTCCGTCTTTGTTGTCTTCAAGAGGACATCCTTGTTTGCAGTATCATATTGACACATCCAGAGACCAGATGTTGCATGTCTGATATACAAGAATATACGGATGTATGAAAGGTGCGATCGAGAAAGACCGGTTTAGATATAGAATAAAGCCGACTTATCTTTTAACTGAAGCAATCCTACGTCTACGTCCACACACCACATACCATCTCCATCTTCGTATCCATAACAAGTGTGATCATTGAAGGGATTCGAAACTACAAAGGCATATCTCTTCCATGGATCGTCCTTCTCCATATATACAGCTTCAAGCTTCTTCTCGTTCATCTGTCTCTTCCATAAGAACAACATCCACTCGAACCCTTCGTCTGACGTCCCCAGCCCCGAGCACCCTTGCCCTACCGACGGTGACTTCGGTCTCCGCTTCGTCAGCATCTAGTCTTCCATCGCCGTCCTCTGTGGTTCCTATGGCGGAAGACTCTCAAACGTCGTCTTTCTTCATGAGATCGGCACTTCAAAAGGACAATGATATCATTCAAGCGAGGCAGGCTGAGCTCGAAAAAAATCGAATCAGAGGTAGTGGAAAGGGCAAGGGCAAAGGGAGAGACAGGACCTGGATCACTTCAGAATTCGGAGGAGAAGGTGGCGGAGAAGCTGCAATGTTTTTGGGAAAGAGGAGGCTGATAGAAAATCCCCTGGAGGAAGTTCTTCATGGACAAGATCAAGATGGAGCTTCGGCTAGCGCCTCAATATCTACACCACCGCCACCATCATCCTTGCCGACAACACCGTTGTCGGTTTCACCATCAATTGCTCTTCCTTCCGATGCCAGCCAAGAGAAAGAATCAAATCCTTATCCCATTCAAGCCATGGATTCATCTGCAAACCTTTCGGTACCAGCGAGGCAACATAGCTGGTTCTCCTGGCCTTCCTCGCAGAATATCTCATCATCAGGTCCTGTTTGTGTTTCCATAGATTCGGACATGACCGGTAAAGAACCACTTGCATTGCCATCATCTCCATCAACTCTCGTCCCTTCCACAGCGTCAGCTTCCTCTCGACCATCTATCATCCCTCAGATAGAGACATCCGATAACTCCAATATGTCATTAGAATCTGCTCCGATCACCAAACCAGGTCAACCAACCAACCAACAAGCATCGGTCGAAATAGCAAATAGCCTTGCTTGGCTTCGTCCATCCCGTCTGAGCCAATTCCAAGTTTCTTCCGGTTTAGTATCTGTTTCTTCAAAAGAAAATGCCCGTCATCCACAGCCTGAGAGTTATAGAGGCCCGACTGATAATCTGTTGGCCGATGTCGAGACTAATGTTTCCAGCAAACCAGACGCGACCGCCGAACAGGAGAAGAAGCCATCTCCGTTAATAGTCGAGGTGAACTCTCCGAAGGGCCGATGGCTCTGGCCCTACAGAGATGAACCTGGTCAGTGTCAACTTCTATTTCTACCTCTATATGCGCTAAGTTTCTGTATTCAGATAACTTCTGATCCCTCTAATCTGAACCGTATAGTGCATCAACCCAGCTCTTTACCCAATGTTCAACTTCCGGATGTTTCACTACAACCATCAAAACACTCAGATATCAAGTTTACAGAAACTGTTGTATCAGAAGATGTCAATCAAAACAATTCCTCACAGAACGCGTCCTTGCCTACTTCTGAGGCCAAATACTCCGAGTGGTGGTCCTACCTAGGATATGGCTCAACGAGAAGCACGCCTGCACTTCCGAGAGGAGAAGATAAACTACCGGATGTCACGACTGAGCAACCGGCTGGTTAGTTGTTCATGTCTTGTTCTTTCTGCTGAACTATGAATTAAGATGGTTAATCTGTCATCATTGCATAGCTGTAGTTGAGGGCAATGCAGAGGCTAGCGAAACCAATCAGCCAACATCCCATTCTACCACGGACTCTCTTCCTGAAGTACCACCAGATGTGTTGGCGTCTGCTGTCTTTTCAAAATCCTCCTATCTAAATCCTGTTTCTTGGTTTTGGCCATTGGCTACTCCTGAACCTGTGTCGGTACCAACGTCGATTCCAACCGTACCCTCTGACGATATTTCAAGTCCGAATTTCAAAATATCTACTCCTGCAACTCTTTCTCCTCCGATACCATCTACGCCCCCCACTACGACGAAACTTCCTGTACCTCCTCTTTCTCAGCCTGATACTTCCCCCGTCTCTCCTGCTGTTCCTATTTCTGCATCTTACTCTTCTTGGCTTAGCACCCTCACACCCGTTCAATTTAGGGTTAAAGAGTCCGTTCCTTCTTCATCTTCTTCGTCCATTATAGATGGACAGAAGATCCTTGCTACCGGAGGAAAGGAAGACACACTGTCTTGTGATACGACTGAATTACCGCAAGTATTAGCAGTCTCAAACCCTGGAACTCATGCCGAACCCAGCTTAGACGAACGAAAAGATACACGTCAGAAATCGAGTTTGGGCATGTTGGCCAGCAAATTGAGGCTATCTTCTTCAAACCTTAACCTTGCTTCTTCTGTACCCTCGTCAGATCCATCAGCCGATACTATAGGGATCACCACTTCTCGCCCCAGGAAGCTATCCTCAGAGCGTCCTATCTCTCTCGCAAATGAGCCTCGCCGACAGTCTATACTGGTCTCTTTACCGCCGCCAAACCTTGTCCTGCCAACGTTTTCTGATATATTTGATCGCTCGCCTCGGTCAGATCCACCTCGTACCCTTCCAGGTCAATCGTCTCTGGACCCAGTTTCTAATTCTACTGGTCGAATCAAGAAACGAACAATGGCGAAGAGCGCCATCTCATCTCTTACAGCATATGTCTATGGGCAGAAAAACACGAATGGGTCTGAGGATGTAGACATGAACCAAGGGGAACGTACTTCGACTGGGAGATCGGACAGACAACATCCGGAGGATCCAGAACTAAGAGAATTGCCTAAGACGTTAGTTGTACAGAGAGGACTGAAGGGAGGAAGCGAGGAAGGTAAGGCGCTGGGGGTAGAAGGAGTCAAGCGGATCGTCGTCATAGGAGTTCATGGGTGGTTCCCCAATGCTATCGTTCGATACGTTCGTTCCGATCCATCCTTATCACTTTATATTGAATCGACAGAGCTGTTTCTGGCGATCTCTAACAAAGTCTTCTCTTACACGCTTTGGTTTGATGATGTGTATCCGATAGATTGCTGGAGAACCGACAGGGACGTCGGTTGCATTCACGAAGAAGATGGTCAAGATGGCCGAAAGTTATTTTGGAGAAGAAACTTTAGAAAAGATCACAGCTATGCCACTGGAAGGAGAAGGCAAAGTAGAGCATCGAGTCGATCGGTTCGTTTTTCTGTCATTCTGACGCTGCAAGATTTTGCAACCCAGCTGACCATATATAAAGCATCTTCCCGCATCCAACGAACCAATATGTTCATGTATCTTACCGAATAGATTATTCAAAGAATTTACTTCGAACCCAGATTGGGTCGATGACCTTCGTAGCGCAGATGCTATCCTCATCGCCACTCATTCTCAAGGTATGCTCCAACTTTGCGTCTGATCACCTTGAGGACTTGTTTTAGCAACTTCGCTCAAATGCATCTTGTATCTGTCCATCAACTATTTTGGTCTTCTCTGTCATTGATATCCAATTTCAGGTTGTCCAGTATCCACATACCTCATCGAGAGGCTTTATGCTCAGGGTCATATCCGCTCCGCCTTCAACCAGCTGGCCGTGGAAGAACTCAAGCAGCAACTTGGCCCGGCGAAGGGGGAACAGGAAAACAAGAAGCTACCAAAAGTGTTGATGTTAGGGCTTTGTAAGTTCAACGCTTTGATTTTGGATGTTTGTTCCCACAAGATTGCAATTCATGGTTGGTGTTGTTCTCATAATAATTATTCAGGCGGAGTTCATCTAGGGCCGCTAGCATATCTGAGCTCAAGCTCGGTCGTGATGCCTTATATACAATACTTTGAGAACGCAGCGGCACATCAACTGTTTGAGTTAGTCGTAAATTGTCTTGATTTGGTCTGATTTAAGTACCTAACGACGTTGGCTGGCCATCAGATTTCAAGACACAGAGAGCGCGACATCAAAGTCGTATACCCAGTCACTCTCAAATGTTTTGGATCAAGGATGTAAATTCGTTTACGTCGCTTCCCTGAACGACCAGTCAGTATTTATCTCTACATTGGGTTTGGTATTCTTGTCTGAAGTTTGACTGAACCTATCCAAACTATCTTCATTCTCGATTGGCGTGACCAGAGTTGTCCCTGTGTATTCTGCAATCTTTTCTGTTGCTCATCACCCAAACATCCTCAGGGTTTTACATATTGATGGGGTTGCTTATGAGTGAGTTATCGTTGTCATCATTCAACTTTAAAAAGGCTTCTCTTTTCCTGAACAGTCATGCGTCTTGTGTGTATTTTTGAAGTGTTTCGGATTTTGTAACAAAACTCTTGACATTCTGTCTCCAGCTGCACAACGCTGGACTTTCTGATGGGGGGCTAGTGGCTCATCTCAGCGAGGCCGTTGCGGCAGGTGCGTTGTCTGGTCCTCACCATGTTTTATTTTTATTTTTATACAATTTACGCGGTTGTTTATTTTCTTCACTGCTTGGTTTTGACTTGTGTACAATATAAAGGGTTGACGGGGATAGGCCATTCCACCGCTTACGGAGAAGACTCAACCTATTTGTACGCAACGTTTTCCGCTGATCGATAAGTCGAAGGCATCTCCTAGTCTAATACTCTCATCTTGTTGAGTACTGTACCTTCTAAAGGCTAGCTATCAGGTACTTGTTCGAAACAACCTCTAGCTCTGTTCCAGCTGGTTCTCTCGAGGTCGATGAATTTCTTGCTAGTGAAGAAAGAAACGGCTACGAGATCCCATGGATCCTGAGAGGAATCATGGAGGATCCATCTGTTTTGCGCTATTTCGGAAGGGAACTGGACGAATTGAGGAATTCTTTTGACCAGTCTGTCTTTTCTTTTCTTTTTGCCTATTGGCTGAATCTGATTGGTTTTCTGTATTGCTTGTTGGAAAATTGTTCAGTTGGAATCCTAAAGCGGCCAAGATGAAAGACCTGCGACGCAAGGTTTGTTACTGCCACAATCTTCAATTTTCTTTTGTGTATCCATCCGTAATTATAGACTGAATGCCAACCCGGCTCTCTTCAATCTGTGCTTCCTCAATAGCTTGAACCTCTGCGTCCACGTAAAACTCGACGAGGGAATGGACAGGTCGGACCAATCTCTACGCCAGAATCAAATGTGCCTACGGCACCTCTCGTTCTGCCTATAATTAAACCAACTGATTCTTCTCCTGTAGAAATCGTTCAGAGTAGGTCAAAGCTTTGAGTCTGGCGATGCCTCTCTCCCCTTCTTCGACTCACGAAATTGTTGTCCTGGTTGTCTATCAATTCTTTTCTTTTCTCTTTCTTCTTTTTCATCTCTTTTTTCGGTCCTTAGATCCAACCAATCCTCTTACCTCTGTTCCTCTGATTCAGGACTGGTAACTCATTTTTCATACACTTAACGACCCGAATCGGACTACCCTGTCAATTCTTTCTCTCTTCGTTCGACATCATGCATATCGCCAGCTTGCTTCCATCATTATGTAATCGGTCAATGCGTACATACACTGTTTCATCATATATTTACTCATTCATTCTCCACGCATGTATCCTCCCGTCGCATTCTCTTCCGTTCCGCTTCTTCTCTCTGTACGCGATGACGACCATCAAGATGAGTCCACACTATCATGACATATATGTGTCTTTTCTCTCATTATAACTTAGCCAGAGAGAACAAGAAAGAGAGAAAGAAGAATAGGAAGCGGAACGAGACCGATCGCCGTTAGTGCAAACGACAAGAGGCGCAAGAATAGTGATCTATGGAATGGTTTGGGATAGGAGACAAGGAAAAGATAAAGACAGGTGCGTTGAGAAATGATAGCTAAGAGACATACAAAAAGATAGGGAGTGGAAGGGAGTAAGAGAGTGTGGATGATGCTTCAGACCTATCAAAGTTGAGAGAATTTGAGAAACAAAAAGCCCAGAACGAAGAGGAAGAGACAAGAGGCCCAAGAGTTGTTGTAGAGTGAATTACAAAGATGTAAGAAGATCTTCAAGATGCAAGTTGGAATGGAGATATGACAGAATAGAGACCAAATATGAAACCCAAAAGAAGATGAAAGAAGAAGAGGAAGTTGTGAGATGAGAAAAGCGGTTGACCTTTACAGATGTTCCGAATGGTGAATGTATTTGTAGCTAGATGAGCAAGCAGAACGAAGACGAAAAGTAACAAAGACCACAAGTCCGACTCATGAACGGTATGTCTTATCCTCCCCAGGCTCTAATTTAGCCATCGCCTCCGCAAACCCCATCATCTTCGCCCTCTTGAGCTCAGACGGGTGGTCATCGGATAAACACTCTGGATGATCCCTTTCTTCCGACACTGAGCGGTTTGTCGAGTTTGAGAGATGAATTATCGATAATTCCCATCGATCCTTTCCTTCAACGATCGTCGTATCCGAACTTAGATTTGAGTCACCTGATGAGTCTAATGGAGAAGGAAAAAACGGTAAAACCGTGGTCACCGCAGTCTCTGAGTCCCCCACACCCGAGGAAGAATATGGGGTGAAAGATGGTAACGAGAGTGTCTTTGACGCTTGTCTCTTTGTTCGACTGGAAGGTATGAATGATGATGACGACAATCCAGAAGACAAGAGTTGATGGGCAGTCTTCCAAATATCTGGTTGGGTGCCGAAAACGAAGAAACAAGAAACTCCACAGGCTGATTGGTAGACAGCTGGAACATGTGAATCTGGTTTGGCGTACAGCATGACGGCCGATCTGAAGTGTCAGCCCGAAGAGGTAGAAAGAAACATCGAAGTTATAGCGTCAGAGATCATTCTCCAGACTAGAACAGAGAAAAATTAAACATACATCAGTGCGCCAACCGTGGTCAGACTATAGGCGACTACTCGACCGACAACGGGTAGATTGATCGTCGAGGCTGGATCGGCAGATCGAAGAGACCACTCCATCTCTCTTTCTGCCGCCGTTTTCTTTCCTACATTACGTCTTTGATGGAAAAGAATGATCACACTCCAGACTAATGCACAGGATGGAACCGAACGTTGTGAGCTTGGAGAATATACCCGAACAAAGAAAGATGGCCGCAGAAGAACTGACCGTCAAAGATGAGAGCGGCGACTAATCCTAAGCCTGCTATGATATGTGACAAAGTCGAGCTACACAGCAGAGTAGAGGTCGGCCTTGCGATCGGTGATGGACAAGCAAAATTCACAAGGAAGAACAGAGACTCACCAGATGTTTTCAGAGTAGCACGTCATCGCGCTCACATAGAGGACTTCTGGATAGATGAGTAGATACTGGGATGCGCCAAGTGCAGGGCCATAGACGAATCACCAGCAAAATAGGAACAGCGAGTTTCCGTCACAATGTATAATGCCAAATTAGACGTAAGTGATTTACAATCGAAGATTGTAAAGGAAAGTGATAGAGTAAGGAAGAACGGGCGCACTCACAATAATATTCATGAGAAGGACGAGCACAAAAACTATCCATGGCAGCCATCGCAACTAGTGTTTTGCGCGCGAATATGAGCAACCGACATGTCGATCTAGACGGCCGAGAGGAAGAAGGGACTGACCATAAGTTCAAAGTACCGTTCCATCCATATCTTCTTCCCACTCGCCCTACGAAGCATGCTCCAAACCATGAGGACTGTGACCATGACGGCTACGGAGATGAGCGCGGTACCTGCCATCGAGCCTGCAGACGACAACAGGCAGAGCGATCTGGACGGGTATTTTGGAGAGAAGGCCCTGTCATTGTGGTAATGCAAGACAAGGTCATAGTGAGTCGAAACGAACAGTAGGCTCAAAACCCGAACATGAATACGCAGGCGTTTGACATACATAAGCAGATTTATGGATGAATTGAGGCTTAAAGAGAGGAACAGCTATTCAGAGACAGAAAGAAGACGATACCGGATGATTAGAAGACTGACGAGGATGAATCATAACTTGAATAATAAATAATAGATGAACAGGACGGAGAGATGAAGGCATCTCCGGTTGATCCAATCGATTGATTGATTGTTTGATTGTTTGTTGACCTCGTATTTACACATGTCCCCAAACTAACCATTCTCTACTCGGTCGAAACGCTTGCAACATTTCCGACGTTTCACGAATATTCCCAAAGTATCTGAACCTCTTTGACCGCAATTGAAAGAACAAAAATGAAGCGAGAGAAGAAAAACCAGAGGCTCACGTTGAGCAAAACCTGAGATCGCCTAATGCCGGTGACCATTATGAATATGGCTAAAGGCAGAAGAGTACTGATGACAAAGATATGACAAATCGCGAACGCTGTCTTTAATCTTTGATCACAAGGCGATAACTCTGGACTTTTAAGGATGAGCAACGGTTCGGTCACGAGTGAACCTAAATCAAGTGAGAGAATGTCGATTGGTGCCATATGTCGAGTGAGCCAGTAAGTGTTTGTGGAAGCGAGTGTGTAAGTGAGGTGTTGAAACCGTTCGGAACTGGTTTGCTCTCCTCCAATCGGTCTGCGAGGAACGGGCAGAGGAACCGAGCAAATTCGAATAAAAGAGAGCCGGGAGAGTAGAGAGCGATAAAGAGAAGGGCGATGTTTGCTGTTTGTGAAGAAGTGAAGGATACGGGGAAGGATGGCAGACAGAAGTCCAAGTATTTCGTCAGGGATGAATTGAATGAGAAGCAAAAGAAAAGCAAGGAGTAAAGAAACCCCAAAACAGGCTGAAAATAAGGAAGCAAACGACAACACAACCAGTATCAGCCGATTAGCATAGGATGGTTGAGGTTTATCCTAGAGCAACCGTAAACAAGATGCCAATAAAAGAAGAAAGAGAACATGCTCCGTTTCCATATTTTCTTAATGTGAAGCTTTCAGCAGGCCTTTTTTTTTCTTCTTTTTTCTTCTTTTTTTTCTTTTTTTTTCTTTTTTCGTCAATCTCATTCTCAAAGTGGGACGTATACACCGTCCAAGAGAACGAAGGGCAGCTCTGATGGAATTCTTAACCTCATGAGAGAAAAGAACCGATAAACAAACCAACCAAACCCAAAAGAGCGAAGCCAAAGCATGAGAACTGAGGCTGGTCGACAAATTGTTAAAATAACGTGTCTCTGAATTAGATCACCCAAAGCACAGAAAGGCAAAAAAAGGTAGAGAGTAGTCTGATCATCACTCGGGGCTCCTGATGGTGAATACTTTGTTGCCTCCGACTGAAATTTCGTCGCGCCAATATACTTCTGGAGATTCATTTCTTCGGGCCCGCCACCGGCCAAAGTTCTCGACCGTGACTCCCAAATTCGAATCATGATCTGCAAATTAACAATTTTTTTGATCGGGTCTTGATGGGTTGTCGTACGAGAAATGGCGGAACACCTACTTAGATTAAATTGAGTTTAACATGAGCTCACTCAAATAATCAGGAAGAAAGAAAGAGAAAGATCCCGAGGTTGAACCATGTAGGATCAACATTCTTCTGTAGATTCACCCACTTTTCGAATCTCGTTCGTCTTTATGTCTTTCTTTCCTTTTTAATTTTTCTTCTTTTTCTTCTTCCTTCTTGTTCATACAGATGAATAGAAGAGAGATCTATGTTCATGACCACTGACAACTGTCTACCAAACCACTTGAGGTTATAGTCAAGTATGGTGCAGAATCTCCTATCATTTCCTTTCGAAGAGCTTCGTGTTTTCTGGATTCAATGCTACTAAAGCCTCCGAGAGCCCCATGACCGTCGACTTTGACGCCCTACTTTGCCGCCAAATATTATTCGTCAGCCCAGGAAAATTATCCACGAAAACCTCCTTGTTTTGCTTTTTATCGACTACACTTTGTTCCTTCTGTTGTTGTGTTTCGAGTAATAAATCTCCCAATCTAGTTCCTCTTTCCGATAAGGGCAAGTCGAAACAAAATCATTCGATCGATCGTTCGTCGGATATCAGCCTGATCCGACTAACGATAGGCAACTTGCTAATCCTCATCAGGTCTCTAGACTGAAGGGACCACACCATCCTTTGCTCCGCCATCGTTTTTCTCCCTACTTTTCGTTTCTGATCGATGAAAATTGCCATGCTCCAGACTAAAACAACAAATCTGATCTGATTAATGAGAAGAGAGAGAAAAGGTGTGCAAAAAAAAAGGATAAAACTTACAGTTGAAGCCAAGGCCAGCAATCAACGCTATACCTGCGGTCACGTGAAATAACGTTCAGCTGAGAAGTCTAAACATGAGCTTTGAATTAACGACGGACGATTAAGACGTTAGCAAGTCGGATACTTCCCAAATTTCGGCGGCTTGACACGCCATTGCGCTCGCGTATAATGAATGGGGGGCTCACGATCAGATACTAAACATGACAGCTTCACATATTCTTCAATTTGATGACTATATCGAGAGAGGACACTGGCAATAAATTCCATCAACATAATCAGAGCGAAGAAAAGCTATGGTAGCCATTGCAATTTTGTGTATCGTTACGACCGTCAAACAAAAAGATAGAAGTGGATGAGAAGACGGGGAACGTAGGCGCTGTCCTTCTAGGTGTTCCGGTACGTGTCTACTCTGCAAAGCTCACGATGCAATTTAAGTATTTATCTATCCACACTTTTTTTGTAGCTGATCGACGCAATATTATTCAAACCATGATGATCAAGATCATTACTGCTACTGACATCAATACTGTCCATGTAAATAGAGATGGAGAATGTTTGCCAGAACGCACATTGTATGACCGTTGATAAAAATACGAAATAGTGAGTAAAAAAAGGACAAATCAAAAGAGGAAAATGAAAACTCAGATGAGAATCCCCCCCCCCCCGATGAATGAATACCTTTGATAATAAAAAGCTAACTTGACATTTACGGCAAACAAGGAATCTGCAAGAAATGCAATAATAGAAACCTTCCTTGCAAAAAGGAATTTTGGATTTATCGACTCGGATGATCTACATGAAACCTTCACAAGCTTTAAGCTGTTTGTACAGCGCGCTTAGTCGTCAAAGAAACAGATATACATACACGATGGGCTCAGACTAATGGTAGCTGAGGTTTTTATCGTCGGACATGAAGCGTTGCATACATCCCGTTGAGAAGATCTACTAACTGATGGAAAGATAGTCATATATATGTATGTATACGTATCAGTACGGCTGATTCTTATCTTATCTTATCACATGTGATTCAGATGAACCCAACAAATCAGAAACCAGTAACAAAAACGTATTAAACCAAGTCGGAAGTCTGGGGTAGAAGCGAACAGGACAGACAAGAAAGCTTCTTATTCCTCTCAAGTTCGGATTCTGAGTTAGTCTCTGATAGCGTTTTAGATTTGTCTATCCAGTTTCTGTGGAGGATTCATTGGTTGACTCTCCCCGATTTGCCCAACCAATCACGCACAAAAATAATTATCCGTTCATTCATCTATCCACACCAATGCTACTCTCCTCCTGAGAGACCTGGTCAACACACACTACGATTCCAGACAAGATTCAAATCCGGTCTTGTTGGTAACGATGGGGAAGGCTCCAGAAGGGACCGGTGTTGGGGGAACGGGTGTCGGACAGAGTTTTGTTGCCATGGTAACCCCATATGAGCTCACATCGCAGCAGCGGCAGCTGATCAGACGAGCCCAACCGGATCATCTGACAGGAAAGCGCATTGGCCTCTTTTCGAATTAGGCACGGAAACATGCACGGACCCTTTGCCCTGACGTTTCTCATCCCCATAGGCCAAGCCAGGCTAAGGCGGTATTACCGTCATTCCTTCAGCCCAAACGATTGGGACTATAAAAGGTTAGGCAGCTTTGGATTCCCATCTCGCTCTTCTTCTTCTTCTATCACATCTCATCTCATCTCATTTCATACTTGCTTTACATCTATCAAGTCTATCTTCGAAACACATACAGCCAAACAACCATCAAACCCTCACATACACTCACAAAGAGCACGCAAATATATACAATGTCTGACTTCAACCTCCCAGAGCCTACAAAGTCCCATCTCGTTCTTGTGAGGCCTCATCTCTCTTATGCTATAAAGGAACTCACAACTGACAGTCATGCGTCCTCTCAGGACTTTGTGTTCTCTGATACAGACGCTACCTATAGGAGAATCCGTGTTCCTTCAAACTACTCTTTCGAATTGAGTAAGCGATTCGCTTGAATTTCTTTGCTCATCCTTTTGCGCGTCTCTCGATCGTTACTCACGCCCATCTCCATTCTGCCTTCTAACCTGCCAGTCCACAAGCTCATTCAGTATACTTTTGGCTGGTCAAATATCAAGCCGCATAAGTTCACTGCGCTGGGTCAAATCAAACTTGTCTCGGCTTCGCCCGAGGTAAAACATGTTCAGAATTGGGGTTCTCCCAAGATCAAAATTTCTGCCTCTCCCTCTCCACAGGGGTCGGACGGCGATGTCAAAGAAGAGGACGAGAAGACATTCACCTTGGGCGACGTTTGGAAGGACCACGAAAAGGTTGGGGCCAATGAAAAGCTCGGAGTCAGCTATGAGTACGACTATGAAGGTGTGTCTCGAGTTCTAATCTTGTAGCTGCTTATCTAGACAAGCTGAGTGTATGGCTCACGCCCTCTTCGACAACCCTTTACTCGAGGTAGAAGGACGCATGCTTGAGATTATCTACAAGCATTACCAGCACATGGGGGCACCTTCTAACCTACCTCATATCATCAAGGGCTCTGGTGGACCGCCTCGGGAGACCATACAAAGCCACGAGGAGTGCGACCAAAAGAAATTTGATGTCGACGCGTTCAACGCAAACTGGGAAGGTTACCTTGGCGGTTCGATCCAGAGCAAGGTCGGTCTCAAAGAGGTTGCCCTTGGTAAAGTTCACTGAAATATTCCTTAAAGAATCAGTTTCAAAGTTCTTCCCTGTTTGGTAGCATTTGTTGTCATTTGTGCGCTCCGAACCGTCCTACTTTGGTCCATCTTGTCTTGTTTTTATCTCTCTTCCATCTCCTCTCCATCTTCCTTCCAAAGATTCTCTATTTTGGTAGAGGCAACCAAGTTTTTTGCCAGAATGTATTTTTATCGCATGTGTTGACACGAATCCATCAACGAAAAAGGCCTGTTCTGTGTGACATTCTTATCTAGATATAAAGTAAATGGTTAAAGCACAATCCTAACTTGTTCTTCCTCATGGTCGTCCAGTTCGCCAACCAAGTCACTATCAGGTTCAACGACTTCCCATTCCACTCCTCTCCGTTCTTTTCTCACACCCTTTAGCACCCGTTCGACTTCTAAAGCAAACGTCCGGATTAACTCCATCTCCTCGGGTGTAGTCTTTAACCCTGGTTCCGCTCCCGATCTTGTATCGGCTGACGAATGCGATTGAAATCGACCACCACCGGTTCCACGACCGGCTCGACCACGCAAATGTCTGCCTCGGTTGGACTGTCCTCTTTGGCCAAAGGCGTGTGAGGTCGAGGCCATAGTCGAACTTGAGGACAATGAAGAAGAAGGAGTCGAAAGGCCAAGCACTTGTTGGAGGAAGGCCGACCTTGT
The DNA here is from genome assembly GCA_014825565.1 of Phaffia tasmanica. Taxonomy (NCBI): domain Eukaryota; kingdom Fungi; phylum Basidiomycota; class Tremellomycetes; order Cystofilobasidiales; family Mrakiaceae; genus Phaffia; species Phaffia tasmanica. The sequence continues at coordinate 12,260 of MVAI01000216.1, read as the reverse complement.
GAACGATTCAGAGGAAGCACGCGAGGATGGGTGTGAGTGGGAGTGAGGACGGGAAGAGGAGGAAGATGAAGAAGAGGAGGGAGGGAGGTTGTTGATCTGAGAAAGGAGAGGAGCAAGGAGCGGATTCGAAAGCAATTCTCTAATCTTGGGACATGTTGCTGTTAGTGCAATAAACATGGTGTAAGTTGAGCGTTTGGATACGGATTTTTCGGATGAGACGCGCTTAATCGGAAATGGTTGACAGACAAACCTATAGCCATCAAATCCTCTCTCTGGAGTGGTTTTGGTAGATCCCGATCCAACGGGTTCCCTGATCCTTCTCCTCCGTTTTCATCCGAGTTAAGAGGCCACTGAAGACTTGAGAGCGACCGAAGGGGAATCGGCTCGGATGGAGGTTCTGGTAAGGACGTTAATGGCGTCGTCGTTGGTATCAGTTCCGGCTTCTGCTCAGAAGTTGAGGCTGAAGTTGATATTGGAGTAGAATGAGAAATAGGAGTGATAGGTAGAGAATTTCCGGACGGCGGGGGTAAATGAGAACATGATTCTTCTATCAAATCCATCATGAGTATGCATTTTTTGTTGAGTCCAGAAACAGAAAACAATCAGATCTCAGATCAAGACGCAAAGGACAAAGAGTCAAGAGACATTATCTTGGTCACAAAGTAGAGAACATTTCACGACGAAACAAACCTTTATGTTTCTTGAAACACGGAACTGAACAACTGTTTTTTCACAGCAATCATGGTTGAGAAACAGGGGGGTCAGTTAGAACTTTTGTTCGTCTGCATCCTCTTTATGAGTGATAGGTAATTTCCATTTCGGTCATTGAAGAAAGACGGAGGACAGACACGAAGCAAGAATGAAGGACCCACTAGACGACCTGACATGTGGAACACTTATACTTCGACGTGTTTATTGTGCAAATCTGACAAGCTGTCGGCTTTGGAGGAGCCATCGTCTGTAGGTGATCTTGAGGAAAGTGGCTCAAAGTGATATATCAATCGAGGTTTGAGGAAAATAGAATCAAATGGCCGGATGCAACATAAAGGAGCGGGTAGATTTATAAATATTTGAAGAAGAAATATCGGCAAAGTATTTTCTTATAGCAATTTTTTCTTTCTTTCTTTTATCTTAACATGAATATCTAATCAGTCCCAATTTATCGTCCCCAATCTTTCTCATTTGGATGTATCTCATCATTAACATCATATATTTTTTCCCCTTCAAACCAGATCCTGAATAGATGAGCCAGAAAAGAACGATACGCTTTAATGACTGACGATGAAACGGATGTATAGGACCTGAGTTATACAACGATACGCAAAAATAGAGGCCAGACCCAAAATGATATTAGAAGATTACAGGACTATCAAAAAAAAAAAGTAGGAACAATTCTGTTCAATTCACATCGGCCATCGCATTAGAAGAGCATGCACTAAATCAGTCTTTCAACAAAGATTGAACAATATGGTTCACTCGAAGATGTCGAAGATCGGTGTAAGTCTATTAGTCGATAGAAACGATCAAGGGATGATTAGATCAGCAATTCTAATTCAGACGAAGAGAATGGAATGACACGAACCTGACCACAGCCAACGAATAGAATAGGTTGTCCGGTGACATATGTCATAGAGAGGGCCGCTCCTACTTTGTCGTCCTGAGCATACGCAAATACAAATCCCATCGGTGATTAGTTCACTCCATATTCACATAGGAGGCAGATCGAAGATCGTGAAAACGACACTCACAATTGTATCAAACTTTGTCAAGATCATTCCGTCGATTCCTCGTTCTTTACCCTTCCCTCCCTTTGCAGAAAATTCTTTCAGACTCCTATCAAACTTGCTAAGCTGATCGACCGCTTCGTTTCCAACAAGGGCTTCACCAACAAAGATGATTTTGTCGGGTGAGTTGACAGAGACAAGTTTGGAGAGTGCTCGCATCAATGGCTCATTGTCTTGCATTCTGCCAGCAGTATCAATCAAGACGACATCAAACGCATGCTCCTTGGCTAGCGAAAGCGATCGGACAAAAATGGTCAAAAATAAAATAAAAAAGCAGCATGAAACATTTAGTACCACATCAGGAAGGAAAGAACGACGCGAGGACAGCTTTGACGTACCAAATGAAATCGCCTCCTTCGCGATTGTTGCGCTATCCTTTCCGTAACCTTTCTCGAACAACTCAACTCTACCCTTCTTCTCACCTTCTCCGATCTGCTCACTCAATCTTCCCAAATTGTTCACGTGCACCCGTAATTGCTCGACTGCTCCACTTCGGAAAGTGTCGCACGCGGCGATCAGAACATTGAGCTCATTTTGAAGCAGCCAAAAGCAGACTTTTGACAAGTTTGTTGACTTCCCTACACCGTTCACACCCACGAATACCATTTTGTATGGTTCCGAGTTGGAAGACGCCGAGTTGACGAAGGTATCGGTCGCGTTGGCGGACGCGACGTGTTTTCGTTTGATTTCTAGAAGAATATCGGTGGATGATTTGGGGGTTAAAATTCGAGTGATCGATTGAGAAAGCGCCGCTCGGACTTCTGATTTGACACCTATAAGAAACGAGTTGAGTTTAATTCAAAAAAAAAGTACTGCCAAGATAAATTGAGGTCCATTCCGGGGCTGATGACTTACTACCGAAACTTCCCAACTTGCGACCAACCAATGCACTCTCAACACCTTCACACACCCTCTCGCAAACCCCCTTTGCGACGTTCTTTCCCATCAGATGTTTCTCCATCACTTCCAGCACCGGTTGAAGATCTTCCTTTGTCAAAACTTTTGTACCTTTCAACCTAGAGAAAAAGCTGGACAGGGACTTCTGGCTTAGTAAATTTGAACCAGAGGCAGATGAGTCCTGTCGATTAAGGGACGCGTTGGAGGCAGCGCCATCTCCCGAAGTAGCAGTAGCAGCTGCAGCAGAACCCTCAGCTAGTGCTCTCGTAATTATATCATCTTCTTCATCGTCTCCTTCGTCGAACGTGTCATCCAGGTCTTTGACATCGTACAATCCGTCTTTTTTCGTTCCTAGTGCCGTTTGATCGACCAGTTCAGATATATCTGCTCGAGAAGGTTGAGCGGAGGATGAGCCGTCGGGTAGAGCCGTTGAGGAGGGAGGAGGAGTCGAGAAATCCAAAGCAGCCATGTCGGCCGAGGTAATGGCAGAGTCACCCCATTTGCGCATCACTTTCGATGTAGAATTGGACGTTGTCGGTCGACGAGGAGACGATTCACTAAAACGCCAGAGCGAACGAAAAAAAAAAAACGAAAAAAAAAAAAGATGAATATACCTCTTCATAAGAAACGACATCGGGACCTCAATTAAGAAGGGATCATCAAGAGGAAAGAACAAACCCAGACGATTTTCCTGGACTTGACGCCCCAGCGTTTGCTCCTGCTTTCCCTAAAGCTCGTTTTCCAGCCGAAGCGCCCTTTAGCCTGTTCTTCAGTGCCTCTACATTTCTTGCAATTTCTTCAGAATCTTCACCGGCCGACCCTTTTTGAGGTGTAGCCGGAGCCGAAGGAGCTAGACAACATGCAAGATAAGGAAGAGAACGGAAGTGTTTCAGCTTTGTATGTATAGTTTAAATGAAACATGAAGCAGATATCTGAAAGGAACATACTGTCTGCCTGAACCAGTAAACTATCGCTGCTAGCTTTGGGATCGTCAGCAACCAGACCAGTCTTCGTTGGCGTCGCTCCGGTTGATTTGCGACTGAAGCCCTTTGGTCTACCTACCCCACCAACCTTCTTATCTGCTCCTCCTGACGCTATTTTGTCAGACGCGCTAGCTTCTGCCTCAACTCGCTTGACTAGTTTTTCCCAAATAGATTCCCATCCTGCGAGCTCGGTCTCAAGCGTCCATCGGGTTGAGTCGGGTGATACCGCAGTGGTGGCAGTGGTGGAATTGGAGGCAGATGAAGAAAGAGAGGCATGGAAGGATTGTAGGAACGGAAGGTGAAGAGAGAGGAAGAGGGTTCGGAGGGAATGAAGGAGTTGAGAAATGTACGGTAGATGAAGAAGCCGATGGTAGCTTACCTGAAACACTCGCATATAGAAATGAACGACGTTCAGCCTCGGTCATCTGAATAGCATTGAAGATATAGAGGAAAAAGAGTTACGAACAACAAATATCAACCCTAATGAGTTCTCTCTTAGCCACTCCATCTTCCAACCAGCCATCTCCCAGACGTTTCCTCCATCCTTTTTGGAGGCTCCCGGACCGTGATACGATCCGGATGGAGTCTGAAGAGACTTGAAAGATCGGCCTTCAAGAAGCACAGTAGAGAGCAGGCTGTTGATTGGTGAAGGAGCGGAAGCAGGAGAAGAAGAGGAGCCAGAAGGAACGGGAAAAGAGGGAGAGTATGACTTTTGAAAGAGAATGACCCCGCCTTGATGTGTCAAGTTCATATAGAAATACGTGTGCATCACCGAGAAAAAGAAAGAAGGAAGTAACCAGCAGACCCATCAGCTTTCGTCCGCATTTTCTACAAGCCGACCAGGTACAACGAGGATAAATGATAAAAATGAAACTTACTCTCGTGAGATATTGACACGTAGTCCAGCATCTGGTCCAATTGATTCTATGTCGGAAAGAAGAAAGCGAGGAGGAGCAATGAGTAGTTGAGGATGATGGTAAACGGCCGATCAAATGAAAAGAAAAACTGGGAGGTTTTCTCCATCTCTTTTTTCCACGGCACGTTTTTTCTTGACTGTCTCATTCTTCAATTCTTTCATTTACCTAGTTTCTTCTTCTTCTTGTTCTGTAGATCTACTTGCAAACAATCGGTGATGTTCTATTTTTCTATCCTTTCCTTTCAAATACTGCAATTGACGTAACAATGATTCTTAACACTTTTAAATACAAGATCGTCGAGCATGTTAGGCACGACGGCCACTGCTCCCGTTGGCGAAGCCATTCAATGCTGGATGCTTATGAAGGTACCAACTTTAGACGCTTCTCTCAATCTCTGACCTTAGAAAAGTGCCAATGCTTCCTGGCTCTTCCTTAAACAAATTGCCTTGACAAATCCGAAGCAAAGAACTAAAGGGGCATATCTCATTTCGTTTCCTCCACATCTCACTTCACACACTGCGTCCGTTCGATTCGTTCATCCAATCACACCAATACTCCCAAGAAACCCATGTGAGCCGGGAGTCAAGGAAGAAGGGCAATCACGTTTAGTGGTGACCCTCAGCGGCAGCCTGGGCGGCAAGGATTCGTCGTCCTGTTGGTCAGCGAGGTCGAGCCGAGATATGGGTTGAACACGAGGTATGATGAGGGATTAAGGAAGCATAAAAACGGTCGAGCATGAAGGAATGAAGACGGATATCAGCCAAGAAGGGAAATAAAGATAAGAAGTGAAATATAAAGGGAAAAAACTCTGGTCAGCTCTGTTTTTTCTGTAATCAAAAACAAAAATCTAGGAAAGCAAATGCAGATTGACGAACGGTAGGGGTTCTCAGGCTAGTGATCCAAGGACAGAGGATTATGCAAGCATATGGGAAAGACACCAAAACATATGAAATTATCAGCCGAAACGAAAAAGAAGATGAAGAAAGCCGTCAAAAACAAATAGAGAACAATCGTACGTCGTTCAAAGCCTCAGGTCCTATTAAAGATCGTACGAATGAAGAAGGAGCGAGAGAGAAGCATTCAAAGTAGGAATCAGCTTCCATCTATACAGTCAGATATCCGTAAAAGAATCGACAATGATCTAAAGATGGAACGGACGAGAAGAAGCGACCTCCTGAACTTGGTAGATTCCCCAACCGGCGATGGCCAAACCGGCGAAAAAGAACTTGTAAGGCTTCCAGATCTATAAATGGTTACATTCAAGTAGAACCGGATACATCACAGAAAAGGGAATTGATGATGACGTGAGAAAGAGCAAAAAAGAAAGAGAAAAAAAGAGGTCAACATGGGCTATTGGTCGATCTGCGGCAGATCTTCAGAACTCGCTTCTCTCCGAAGAGAAGATCATCTCTAGAATGTGACTTCTAAGTATGGCGACGGTCAACAAACGGAAAATGATAATCAGACGCACGGGAGTGGGGAAGGCTCGCTTGCCAAACAAGTCAGGGAAGAAGGCTTTGGGGTGGGAAGACATCTTTGAACTATAGGGTCGAGGTCAAAGGTGAAAGAGAATAGAGGGGCCAGAGAGGAAGAAAAATTGTGGAAACAATATGCAAAAGAGCCCTATTTTCAGCCAACTATATCATCCAACTTGCTTCAGGAATAAAATAAGGGATCCACTAACCTTGAAAAAGAGAATAGAAACAGGAATCAAGAGGGAAGAGCGGATGGGTAAAAGAAAAGAGGATGGATGGCTGATGGAGGAGATTTCCCTTCACTGAACCCTCCATGGACTTAGGTAAACTATGTTAAGGTTAAATGAATTATTTATCGAGATGGCCGCATTAAGTCATCGGACCGCATATAGCAGTCCTTCCACACCACCAATCTTCACTCAAGTCATCTAACCACACTTACATCTGGCATCTGCTCGTATTTCTCGCCATGAATATAACGACCACATCTTTGGTCGATCAGAGACACGGGCCAGGTATCTGCTCAATTAGAGGATCATGTGGCAGAAGATCAATATTCGACCCGGAACTCCCGTGTCCTGATGATGGCGATGCCGATCCGGTCTGTTCGATGAGCATCTGTTTCTAATGGATTCGTCTGTGTATCGAGGTTGACTGACGTGCTTTCTATTCCCGCCTCTTACGGAACAATCAAATGGGCAATTGCTCTTGTAATTGTTTTGTTTCGTAGACTTCGACAGAGCTTAAAGAGATGCTCACAGACATGTGCGGCCCATCATTCGAGATTCCGGACACTGTCTGTTGTACTATCGACCAAGCCGAAGCTCTCAGGGACAACCTTCTGCAGGCCGAACCGTGAGTTTCTGTGGCCACTTGATTGGTTCATCTATTTGTAACGAGATGGCTGCAGTATGTTGGTTCTGACTGATTTGTTTTATACATTCGCTTTGTTTTTAGCCTCATCGCTGCCTGTCCAGCTTGCCGAAACTCGTTCCGATCGTTCTATTGCCACTTCACGTGTTCTCCTTCCCAATCGACCTTTCTCGAAGTTCTATCCACCCAGAAAATGCCTTCCAATCCATCTCAGGAGGCTGTCAAAGAGATAAACGTTTATGTTGATCCAGGATTCAAACAATCTTTCTATGACTCCTGCAAGGATGTTCAGTTCGGCGTTACCAACGGTCTCGCTATGGATCTCATTGGAGGGGGTGCTAAAGACCCGGAGGCTTTTCTACGATACATGGGTAAGCTACGGCCCGGCCTAGGTAGTCCATTCCAGATCAATTTTCCTTCTTCCTTGCCAGAAACCAAAGATGACGACAGGTGGTCCCCGATAAGTCCAACCAAACTACACTGCGATGATTCGGAAATCTACTCCCGGTGTGCTTGCGCCGACTGCCCGTCAATATGCCCTTCATTGCCCTATTTACCGACGCCACCAGGCGAATCTAGGATGGAACTCACTCCGGGCTGCCATGTTGGCCAAATTGGCTGTTCATCGTTCGTCGTTACGTTAGTGTATACTATAGTCGTACTAGCCGCTCTAGCTTTCTGGGGGATGGATCGAGTAGCCAAGAAGAAAAAATTGAGCTGGGAGCGGAGGATCCTGTTGGGCAACAACGATCAGCCAGAGGTAGATACAGAGACAGATCTTCAAAACGAAAGAATCAGCAGCCCTTCAAGTGCAAGGCACAAGCCAGGAGCGTCCAGACGAAGCACTTCAGACCTCTTCGGAACAACTATTGAGTCAGAGGAACTTGGATTGTCGAATGATGATGACGATGGTAGAGCTAGGGTGGGAAGCCTATTGGATCCGATCGGAAGATTGCAACCCAGACAGAGTAAAGTTAATGTCTGGCTCAAGAAGGGCTTTCATCAACTCGGTTTAATATGCGCGCAGAGAGCTTGTAAGTCACGTGCTTTAGATTATTTCTTTCTATTTTTCACGACAAGGGAGAACATTGACATATGTGTATGTTATCTGGGCATGCCGTCTAGACGCTACGTTTGTTGTCGCGTTTGTTGTCCTCCTTTTTCTCAACCTTGGTTGGAAACGATTTTCCGTGGAGACTGACCCGGTCCATCTTTGGGTCTCTCCGACGTCGTCTCCCGTTCTTGAGAAGAACCATTTCGATCAACACTTTGACCCTTTTTTCCGTCCTCAACAAGTTTTCGTCACATCTTCTCTGACCTCCTCCCCCTATGTCTCTTTGTCTGACAAAGAAGAAGCAGTAAGCATCCCAACGCCCATCGAACCCGGCCTCTCATATAACCGCCTTAACTGGTGGCTTGAACATGAACGAAAGATTTTGTCCATGCGCTCAACACCTAACAATTACACCTACCAAGACGTGTGTTACTCTCCGGCTGGCCCGGGTACGGCTTGTGTTGTCCAATCAGTATCGGTCTGGTTTGATGCTCTGACGGGCGGAGTGGTTGATGAGGATGATTGGCAGGACGTCATAAAGGGATGCTCAGATCAACCATCTGATTGTCTGGCCGAAAGCGGAATGATCCTTGAACCAAAATTCATCTTGGGAGGTCTGCCATCAAATTCGACTGATTGGTTGGATGCCTCAAGTTTCATCACGACTTTCGTTCTGCAGGGAACGTTAGATGAAGCCGACTTAGTCAAAGCAGAAGAATGGGAACGCAGTTTGAGGGACTATCTGGAGAATGTTGTCAACTCACCCGAAGAGTTAAAAGAAGGCCAAGCTTGGATCGGATTCTCTACTGGAGTCAGTCTAGAAGAAGAATTGAACAAAGCGTCGAACCTTGATAAACTTGTCGTTGGGGCTAGTTATCTGGGTATGTTGGTCTATGTGACCTTTACACTGGGAGGGTCCCAAGAAGGAGGTTTCTTTGGATTGATGAGAGAGCTTGTTGGCTGGGTTGCTGGCCTAATGGGGCTAGCTAACGTTTGGGGTATAGGAGAGAAAGACCGGGGAGGATTAGCAGGAAGACGACAGAGGATCAAGGACTTGCTAAGGATAACACTGATCAATTCTAAGTTTTCCTTGGGAGTATTTGGAATTTTGGTTGTGGTAATCTCGATCTCCACTTCGGTTGGCGTGTTTTCAGCTTTGGGGGTCAAAGTCACCTTGATCATCGCGGAGGTAATTCCCTTCCTTGTCTTAGCCGTTGGAGTCGGTAAGTTCTTTTTTTTGCGCCTATCTTTATCGACCATGAGCAAAGCTAATCTTCTTTATGTCTTACAAACTAGATAACATTTTCATCCTTGTCAATGAGCTTGATCGCCAAAATGCCCTGCATGGACCTCTCGCTTCACCTAGTTCTGTCCAACGGCGATCAGCTCAGTATCTTCAAGATCAATCCTATACGGAGGAACCGTTTGCCATAACCTCGTCCTTGTCCTCCACGGGACCAAACGAGGTCATCAATCCGACAGAGGAGAACCAAGCGCTGACTGAACTATACCTTTCCCCAGAGGAACGTGTAGCTCGAACGTTGGCCAGGATGGGACCCAGTATCTTGCTCAGCTCGCTCACGGAGACCGTCGCTTTCGGACTAGGAGCGTTAGTGCCAATGCCGGCGGTCAGAAACTTTGCGCTTTATGCAGCTGGGTCCGTCGCAATCGATGCAATCCTTCAGGTCACAATTTTTGTGGCTGCTATGACCTTAGATCTCAAGAGGGTTGAGGTATGGATTTTATAATTTTGCTCGAGAAGCGCATGTTGATCTGTGAAGAACTAGGAAGGTTAACGACTTGTATCTGAATCTTTAAATAGGCAAACAGAATGGACTGCTTGCCTTTTATCAGATTGGATCCCGAGCAAGCCATTTATCTCGAATCGACGGCCGACGATGAAGACGGGGAAGATGATGATGATGAAGACGACGATGAAACACAAGCTCGTTCCTCTTCTTTGAGTGGGGAGGGTTGGATCAACCGGGTTATCCGAAAGTACTATGCACCATTCTTGCTCAAGAAAGAAACCAAAGCGGCTGTTCTTCTTCTGTTCTCTGGGTTCTTTACTCTTGCACTGGTCGGTATCCAAAGAGTTGAGCTGGGATTAGGTCCGTTAAGTCTTTATCCATTGCTCTGGATACCCCGAGTTTGGTTTGTAGAAGCTGATTTGAGTTGCTTTCCTTGTTTGATGAATGGCAGATCAACGTCTGGCTCTACCATCGGATTCATACTTGGTCCCATACTTTGACGCCGTTGACCGCTACCTCGATATTGGACCTCCTGTTTACTTTGTAGTGGACCATCTCAATGTCACTGAACGACCTGCGCAGCAAGCATTGTGTGGAAGATTCACCACTTGCGACGAACTTTCTGTTGCTTCTACTCTTGATGCTGAACGCAAACGACCTGAAGTTTCATTCTTAGCCAATGCGCCTGCCGTTTGGATCGACGATTTCTTCCAATGGCTCAACCCCGTACTCGAGTCATGTTGCAGGGTAAGAAAGGATGATCCGAATACGTTCTGTCCACCAGAAGAGTCCGACCGAAGATGCCAACCTTGTTTCCTCGACCGGGATCCTCCGTTCGATATCACGATGCAAGGATTCCCTGAAGGACCTGAATTTATGCGATACCTTGACCAATGGCTCCAAACTCCCACGGATGAAAGCTGTCCTCTTGGCGGAAGGTCGACATACAGCAATGCGCTATCTATCTCGAACGATCGAGATGCGATCGAAGCTTCTCATTTCAGGACGTACCACACACCGTTGAAAAAGGGGGGCGACTTTATCAACGCATTAGCTTCCGCTCGACGAATTGCGAAAGATATGGAACAAAGGATCGGTGCTCGCGTGTATCCTTACTCGTTGTTCTATATTTTCTTCGATCAGGTTTGTCTTCGAGATTGATTATTTCTCGAACAAGCGGAATAAAAACTGAATATGATTGGTTTATCTATGATTTCTGTTTTTGTTCAGTACGCACATGTTATTACTATCTTGGCCGAAGTCCTTACGTTGGCTTTGATGTCCATTTTCTTTGTAACGTCCCTCTTGTTGGGCTCGTGGAGAACGGGAACGATCGTTACTGGAGTCTGCGCTTTGGCGGTAATGAACGTGATGGGCTTAATGGGCGTCTGGGGAGTCAGCCTCAAGTGCGTATTTTGTATATCCAGGAGTTTGCGGTGTGAAATCAGCCGACTGACAACACATCATTATCGTTTGATGGATTGATCGGATGGTGCAGTGCGATCTCCCTTGTCAATCTCGTGATCTCTCTTGGGATCGCGGTCGAATTCTGCTCGCACATTGCTCGAGCGTTCATGGGTGCTTGCGGAGGCGGGTTGCCTTATGATCATCCACTAGGCCCAAAAGAGCGAGACGAACGGGCTTGGAGCGCACTCGTTGACGTCGGAGGATCCGTGCGTCCTATTTTACCTTGTTCTCTCTCTCTCCAGATATTCTTGTCGTCAAGGATACGACTGATTTACTGGTTTTTCATTATTGCTTTTTGATCTCAAGGTTTTCTCGGGTATCACTTTAACCAAGCTCATCGGAGTAACTGTCCTTGCCTTCACAAGATCGAAACTTTTAGAGGTCTACTTTTTCCGAATGTGGCTTTCGTTGATTGTCAGTGGTGCACTTCACGGACTTGTGTTGTTGCCAGTGTTGCTATCGCTGTTCGGAGGAAGGGGTTATGAGTTTGAGGAGGCAGATGAGGAATGGATGCTAAAAGTACATCGTTTCCTTTTTTGAGATTTTGCTATAACGACGTTCTTTTTCTGATTCCGGTTTAATTTCTCTTCTATCTGAATTGACTATACAGGCTGCGAGAAGTGGGATCGAATACACGTAAGTAAAGCTCCTGGCGAGAGAAATCTGTGGCTCTCATTTTATCATTCTTCGTGCTGATCACTACTTATCGATTTTTTCTCGTCAGACCATTCCATGATGTCGATTCTGTCTCGAGCGACTGAGAATAGTGTACATATATTGCTTTCACTTTTTGATGTGTTGCTTGCACGTCAATTTCCTTTGTGGTTGTATCATTTTTATAACATCATATATTTTGTTTCACCTGAAATCATCAACATCTACTTTATCATGATCCTTTTTTTTCCTGGTTCCTCCATGACTTCCATCTAAGATTCTCTACTCAACCCTACAAAAGTCTGATAAGGGAAAGATGAGAACAAAAAAGAGAAGAAAACAAAACGAAGTAGACAGGATTCGAACCTGCGCGCCCAGAGGGCACTTCCTGGACTTGCTGGTATA
>MVAI01000215.1:0-31895 GCA_014825565.1 Phaffia tasmanica | reverse complement strand
CGGTGTGCCGCCTAGTCCCCCGACTTGGCCTTCGGTAACCGAAGGTCGGTTACTGATCGCCGGTCTCCGGCTACTTTCTTTCCCATCACACCTTTATTTATTTATTTTGCACATTCTCACCCACGTCATCTCTCGACCGACTCCGCCTATCGTTATCTCTATCTCTATCTCTATCTCTCTCTGTCTTGGTCTTGGTCTCTCTATCTCTTCTGTCTACGTGTGTCTTTTCTTTTGTCTTGTCTTTTTTTTCTTTCTTTTTTTTTTCTCTATTCTCTATTCTCTCTGTATGTATTTGTCTTGCTCTCGCTCTCGCTCTCTTCTCGTCTCAATCTGATCCCGTTCGGCGCATATCGTAACCCGGCATCCTCATCGGCAATCGGCAATCGGCAATCGGCAATCGGCAATCGGCACTCGGCACCCAACACCCAACACCCAACACCCAGCACCCCCTCAGCCTTCACCTTACATCAGCCGGTCGGTCTCAGCCGAGATCGACCACTCACCGCCCTCGTTTGCAAATCAAGAATCCAAGAACCCAAGAACCCATCCAGCCTGGCCGACTCGATCTCCAATCTACATCACGTCCTTATCTAGTTCGAGTAGCAGACAATGTGTATGTGTGTGTGTGTATGTGTGCGCATATGGCGTTAGATAATCATGTGATATGTCTGTTCACTCGAGTATAGCACAGCACAACACAGCACAGCTTGGACACGTTCACGCTTTTTCTTGGTTGTAACCATATCGTTCTCTCTCTCTCTCTTTCTCTCTCCCCCCCCCACACTCTCTTTTGTCTTCTCCCACGTGACTGTGATGGCCTCCATGACTGCGCTGTAACCCAGTCCTCTCTCTCTCTCTCTCTCTGTCTGTATGAATATCCCCCCCTTTCGTATTTCGCCCAGCGGTGTGCAACTTCCTCACCTCCCATTCCTTGCGTTCGTCTAGATCACAAAACCTTTTGACCTTCTTTTCTTTTTCTTTGTTTCTTTTCGTTAACCATGCAGAGAAGGTCTTCGAGCACCAAGCTATCAGCCCATTCACTCGCCTCTTCCGTCTATTCTCCATCTCAACCGGACTCGCACCCACACTCACACTCACATCCGCACTCCCATTCACATCACACCGACCCAACAGGTCTGGGAATCTCCAACGTCTCGGTCTCTCCTCCAACAGAAATCCATCCGAAATCTTCAAATCATCTCTCCCAGTCATCCGCGTCAAGCCCGTCAACACACCCGTTCACTCCGTCCGAGGAAGAAAAAGAAAACGATGGGTTTGATCCAGATTCTCTCTCTCGCTCCCATTCTCACTCTCATTTGCACTCCCACGGTCAACATTCCCTCTCGGACAACACGCTCAAACAAAAGCCACCGTCGGGACGTCAACGAATGTCCCATTCCCGCTCAAGCCCCAGCGTCTCCCTCACCGGTTCAACCCCGCCCACACTTTCGTCCCAGACACCCAACCCTTATAGACAACAGAGCCCGGCCATCTATTCGACCCCGCCCTCAATCTCCGAAGCAGGCTCGGCAGAATCCCTAGACTCGCTCCCTCCTCTGTTGGCCACGCCCAAGAGCTCGAACGGCTCATTTAAAGAATCTAGACATGACCGAATCCATTCCAGAAATCTTTCCGTGTTCTTTCCTCGCCCAGGCAGACAACCAGGCCAACCGGATAGCCCGTACCAGGGTTCCTCCTTAGAAGGACCGGTCTCGGTCATTCCCTCCTCGACTTCCCCCGTCCCACCTAGTCCCAGAGTCACCGGTCGTAGAGGTCATCACGTTAGTTTTCTCTTTTCTCTTCTTTTCTTTTCTTTTCTTTTCTTTTCTTTTGAGTTCTCCATTAGCCCGTACTGATCATGTCTGTGTTGCGCTTCCCATGACGTTGTGTCCTTCTTTCTTTTCTGTCTTTCATCTTTACCCTCTCGTTGCCCTCCCCTTATCATCTCTCTTCTTCCCTCTCCTTCCCTACTGACTGTGACACACACACACACACACACACACAGCACAAACACTCACTCTCTCACAACTTTTTCTCCTTCATGGACCCGATAGAGACAAATCCGGCAGTGTCGGCCGCGTCCCAGTCCAGTCCGGTCTCCCTCGACGGAACATCCCCATCGTCCTTCCCGTCGACCACATCGACCCCCCGGTTCGCGTCCACCCCGTCCCCTCTGAACCTATCGCCAGTCGCCCCACCAGCCAGATCACCCGTCGCCCAACTCTTAGCCCAGCCATTCCTCACCCAGCTCACCGCGCTCTTTGCCCTCCTCGAGTTTGCCCTTGGCGCCAGTCTCTGGGTCGACGGTCAGGCCGGCGGAAGTCTCGCCGTCACCGGACTCGGTTACCTCGTCGTCTTTGACTCCTTGGGTGTCGCCGGAATCGTCGCGAGTGAGTTACTCAACGGAATCGGTTCCCCGTTGAGTAGCCTCCGTAGTCCTTTCGGGTGAGTCTTTTCTGTGCATTTGAGAGTATTCTTGGAGGAGTAGACGGGGTAGAGGGAGTAGGAAGAGTAGGACTAGGACTAGGACTAGGACTAGGACTAGGAGTAGGAGTAGGAGTAGGAGTAGGAGTAGGAGTAGGAGTAGGAGTAAGAGTAGGAGTAAGAGTAGGAGTAGGAGTAGGAGTAAGAGTAGGAGTAAGAGTAGGAGTAGTCGTCGTCGTCGTCGTCGCCGCGTGGTTTCCCTTATTCTCCTCTTCTTTATCTTCTCACTCCCCAGCTTTTGCTAAATCCCTATCTCTTTGCTTCTTTTCCGTTTTCTTCCCTCCCCTCCTCGGTGCTACATAACAGAAATCACCGACTGGAACCGTTAATGTTCTTTGTCCAAGCCATCTTTCTCCTCTTTTCGTCCGTCTACATCTGCAAGGAATCCGTCGAGCACGTCATGCTTCTTGGACACGATCACCAAGACGATTACAACGAGTCAGTCTCTCTTTTCTTTTCTTTTCTTTTCTTTTCTTTTCTTTTCTTTTCTTTTCTTTTTTTCCCTCGTCATTTCTCCTTTATCTAGTTATCTTTCCCCTCCTCCTGTAGACCGTCTCTACCTTCATTCACTCACATAGCCCGTTCGTGTTTTTTCAGGTTGGTTCTGCCAAACACGTTGTTACTCCTAGCAATCGGCGGCGCCTTGTTCTCGGCCCTCTTTTTACAAAATCATTCTAAACTCGTTCAAGGTTTGTTCTCTCTTCCTTCTTCCCCCCCCTTCTCAAAAAGTACGAACGTCCCCTTATTGACTCCTGCGCGCTCCCTCCCAATCGGTTCTCATCCGACCTATACTCACAAACAAACAAACAAAAAAGCCGTCGGTTCGACAATCACCGGCGCTCCGATCATCAAACGATCGACTTACAGAACAACTCTGTTTGACAGAGTGTTCAACCTGTTGACAAACCCGTTCTCCGGCTGTGTCCTAGTCTGTACCGCCGGTCTCTTGTTTGGTGGCTTGATCCTGCCTCCGTGCGTTCTTTCTTCTTCTTTTTCCTTTCTTTTCTTTTCTTTCTTTCTTTTACCTCACGTAATACTGACCTCCGTACGCGCAAACATCCACACACACACATACAGAAACTCTCTGGCCAATCTGGATAAAACGGTGGCCGTGCTAGAGACCGTGTTGACGTTCGCTGTTTCGTATCCCGCCTCGATCGCTTTCGGTAAGGTCCTTCTCCAGACCGCTCCCCCCGAGCGTTCAGTACAGATGATCGCGCTCGATAGATCGTTAAGAGAGGTAGAAAGCCACCCGCTCGTCGTCCACCTGGCGCCTCCTCGGATATGGAGACTTGTCCATCACCATGCTTCTTCCGTCCTTCCTTCCGCCAAACAGGCCGGTCAGGATCTTACCTCTGGCGATGACTCTTTCTCTGGCTCCAACTCTAAAAGAACGAATTCGTTCAGACCGGTCAACCCGACCATGGGTTTAAACACCGGAGCGAACGCGAACGCAGCCATGTCCGCTTCAGGTTGCCTGTTGATCGTCACCTTGGTCGTTCATATCAGAGACGGAGCCACCGATTCCGAAGTTCTCGGTTCGTCGTTGTTTTTTCTTTCTTTATCTATCTCTCTATCTCTCTATCTCTCTCTCTCTCTCTTCGCGTTACTCGACTGACAAAAAAGATCGATGGCTTCATTGGTCAAACAGAGGTGACAAAGTTTGCATACGATAAATGCGCAACGGCAGTAGGAGCACCTCGTTTGGGACGCTCCATCCAACAATCTGGCGAGATCGGCGGAGAGGGTGAACTCACGGTCGAGGTCAAGAGAGGTATGCCCAAGTGGACCGATCTATAGAATCCTCAGCCTTCACTCTCTCTCTTTCTCTTTTCCTTTTCTTCTTTCTCTTTTCCTCGTCGCTTTCTTGTCTTTTCTTCTTCCTGCTTTTTGAGGGACTCTGTCTCTCTTTCTCTTTCGGAGACTGCTCGTTTTTCCTCGGTTTCTGGTCAAGCATTTGTTGAGCTGGACTCGATCAGGATTTTCCTTTGGGTACTTTACACCATCAAAAAAACCTTTGATCTCTCTTTCTTTTTCTTCACAATCACCATCATCATCGTCATCATCATCATCATCATCACCACCGCCGTCGCCATTGCAACTAAAGCTCTCACATCATTTCGATCGGTATACCTCTTGTACAGTCTATCTTATCTATCATCTCGTTGCTATATCATCGTATGGAATATATCAAGACATAGCATTCAGACCCGTGTATGTTTAGCATGGTTTGGGCGTTTTTCTTCTAGACACAGGACAACTTTGATATAAAGAAACTGTTTTAAAAAATTAAATTAAAATTAAAAAGAAAATGTATGTGGCGATCAGTCAAACAATTAAACGCCTCCCCCCAGCATCCCCGGCCTCGTCTCTCCGAAGATCCTATCCGGACGGACGAATAATACTTGTTTATCTGTTTATCTGGTCTTTTCGATAGATCATCGACCGACCAACCAACTAACTGCTACTCGATAGCTCTGTTATTTATTTATCCCTCTCTCTTCACCTTTCTCCCTTTCTCTTCACTTTCCAAAACTCTTGGTACGAAACATAGAGGACCAGATGGCAAGACAACACCCTCTTTCGCAGTGGGTCAGACTACTCTTGGTCTTTCTCGTATGCTCTCTCGTCAGTCGTCCAGCAGCAGCAAAGACAGTCAGAGGTGTCAACATAGGAGGATGGCTCGTGACTGAACCTTGGTTCGTCCTCTTCTTGCTTTACTTCTCTCTCTCTCTCTCTCTTTCTGTTTCCTTTTTCCTTCTTCTTTGCCTGCCTTCCTGGCTTTGATTTTCAAGCCTTGCTTCCCTTGCTCTTGCCAGTAACTGAGGGGTAAAGGCAAAGAGCAAAGAAAATCAAACCAAATTGGGCCAGGCAGGCAGTCATAGAAATAATAATCCGACCTGACATCCAGACTATCTTGCCTTCCAAAACAAATCCATGGCCGGATTAGGATCACACCATCGATCTTCAAAACCCAACAAGGCGTCGTCCCGGCCGACGAGTGGTCTTTGGTGGAATCACTCGGGAAGGACGGGGCGCTGGGCGTGTTGAAAAAGCATTGGTCGTTAGTTTGTTTCTTGTTCTTCTTTACTCCCATCGATCTTTGTTACGATAGTGGTAGTGGTAGTTGTTGTTGTTGTTGTTATTTTCTTCTTTATCGATTTTTCTTTTAGTCGTGTTGGTTGTTCTTTTTCTTGTTGTTTTGAAAAAGAAAAAAAAGGAGAAATGCTTATTTCTTGTTCACTCTTAATCTTAAGCTATTTATATCTCTATTGTTTTTTATCTAATCATTTTACTTTTTTTATAACTTTCCATCCTTCTTTTCTTGGCAGCTACTTTACACAAAGCTTTCGATCATCTCAAATACTGATCCCGCTCATTTCTTCTTCTTCTCGTATTCGTGTTCGGTCTCGCTTCACTTTGCCGTTCGCCTCGGTCGGATCCGCTCTACTCTGATTGACTCCGAGTCTAGATCATTCTATACCAAAGCTGATTTTCAGAGCATCAAGGTCCGTCCGTCCGTCCATCTTGTTCCGATCGAGTCCCCCTTCGGACTACTCGCCGTCGTCTGATTCTGACCGAGGAATCTTCCTTCCGCGCTCTGCCCCGCTCGCTCCCCACTCACGGCCGACAGACAGCCGGACTGAACTCCCTCCGGATCCCGATAGGTTACTGGGCGATCGACCTACTCGACTCTGAATCCTACGTGTCCGGCCAGTTTCCCTATCTCATCAATGCCGTCCAGTGGGCGCGTGAGCTCGAGTTGGACGTCATGATAGATCTCCATGGGGTGCCCGGAAGTCAGAACGGGCAGGTGAATTCCGGAAAACGAGGTTGGTTTCTGTCTATCCATCTACACTTGATGACTACCTTGTCTCTTGGCTTTCATTCGCGCGTATGGATCGATGATGAGTGCCGAAACTCAAACGTTTGGATCCTCTCGCTTCCCTCCCTTCAGGATCAGTATTGTTCACCGCCAACCAGACGAATTACGATCGGACGTATAACGTGCTGAAAAACCTGACGGAAGAGTTTGTCAAGCCAGAGTATGGCGGGGTCGTCAAGGGTTTGTTCTTTTTTTCTTTTCTTTTTTTTTTTTCTCTTTCCTTCCAGGTCGATACCCTTTTGTTCTTGCCTTTTTACTGATCTCACCCCTTGGAAAATATTTCTCGGCAACCCATTCGAATGCCCAAAACAGTCATCGAGGTCCTGAACGAACCCCATCTACATAGTTACAACCAGACGACAAACACGACGTTCAGTATGGCCAACCTCAAGTCGTTCTACGCTGCCGCCTCAGACGTCGTCAGACTCGGATCGGAAAACGGGATGACGGTCGGTATCCATGATGCTTTCTACGTGTGTACCGACTTTTCTTCGTTTTCTTTTCTTTCCTTTTCGTTTCGTGTGTGGCAGGAATGGACGGAAGACGCTGACAGACTGGGCCTGGTCTTGCCTTGTCTTGCCACGCCCTGCCTTGCTTTTCTTCAAGGGTTCACAATATTGGAAAACCTATGATCCGACGAACAGCCCGTCGTACACTGGCTCGAATCCTTCCTGGCTTCAGATCGATAACGTCAGTCGACTCGACCTGATACCTGTATCGATAAACGCACACTCTGTCTCTCATCCGTCCTCCCTTTTATTCCTTTCTCTCTTTTTTTTCTTCTCTTTCTTTCTTTCTTTCTTTTTCTTTTACCTCTCACGGCTTGGTAGCATCAATATTATGCATTCGCACCTCGCAGAAATCTACCGAGAGACGAGATCCTAGGTACGTCCGTTCCCATCCGTTTCCTCGCGTGCGCATACACGCGCACTCTCTCCCGGATGATCAAAAACTGAATACTCCCTACCTAATCACGTCACCGTTCGATCTCCAAAACAGAACGAGTCTGCAACGTGTCAAAGATCTTTAAACAATCGACCACGTCCACGCCGAGGACCGTTGTTGGTGAATGGTCTCTCGAAACAGGTCGGTCTGATATCCCTCCGTTCTTTCATCTTTGTCTCGTCCATGGCTATAGGTGATTCGGAAGCTGACTATCAACGAGCGGGAAAATATAAATAAACAAAAAAATGAATTCCACAAATGAAATCTGTTGTGGGAAACTCTTGTGCTGAACTCGACGAATAGGAACACCACCGAACTCCTCGGCCACGACCACGACCTCCGCCTCGACCTCAACCTCAACCTCAACCTCGACCTCGACTCTCACGAGAGAGAAACGAACATGGCTACGAACGATATTCGAAGCTCAACTCGCTGCTTATTCGCCTAGTGACAGTTACAGTGATAGTAGTGTTTCGTCCTCAGAGGGTGCACAGGGCTGGTATTTCTGGTGTTGGAAAACGGAATGTATGATCTCTCCTCCTTTCTCTTCTCTCTCTTTCTCTCTTCACTCTGACTCGATCAGAACCTGATCTCCCTCTTTACTTTACTTTTTTTTTCTTTTTCTTATCGACTCCAACACACGAAACCAAATAGACAACATAGTTACTTGGTCGTACCTCAAAGGGATCAACAACGGATACATCCCCTCCAACGTATCGGACCCTTCCCAACTCGTCTTTCCGATCCTCACGTCTGGTCCGAACGCGGGCTGTATAAACGCCTCGACAGGTTGGCAAGCACCTGCCGATCTCTAGCCCTAGCTTTTGTCTTCAGACGCGCGCAGCCACTTCAGAGCGAAACCCTTCGAGTTGGGCGGCTAGGCCGAGCCGAACCGAACCAACCGAGCTAGAAGGTCGTTCCAGTTGGCAGGTCTCGTGGTAGAGTCAAGTTATTTCAGATCGCTCGTTCGATGCGGTATACCCTTCCTTGATGTGAAAGTGTGCATCGTATCTTGGATTTCCCTCTCTCTCTCTTCCTTTCTTTCTTTCTTTCTTTCTTTCTTTCTCTCTTTCCCTTTACTAAAGATCGTCGGTCTTCTCAGGAGCCGTTCCGTCTCATATATTTTTGTGCATACCCTGGTTTGTCCCATCTAGATTACAAAAACAATAATGACAAAGAAAAAAAAACCCCTGAAAAGGAGATCGACTGTCGTCATCTTTGTTGATATTCCACATGAATCCCAAATAGATACCCAACATCACAAAAGACAGACAGACAAACAGACAGATATACAACCACAAGAGCAATGAAATGAGGAATAATTCGATTAGACAAGAGAAGAAAAAGGAGTATGCAACACAGAACAGAACAGGACAAGACGATTCGAAAGGAAGTGCGCGGGATTAGATATAACAAAATGAAACGATGAAGAGAGATCCAACATTGCAGAGCTCATGCGGCGACCAACTGTCTCTCTTCCTTCTTTCTCTCTGTCAAAAAAAAAAAAAAAAAAAAAGTGATGACATGTAAAGCAAGTTGTCAGCATAACGTTTCTTTCAGGTCGTTCTTCTCAGTCGTCGCTGTTCTTCTTCTTCTTTCTTTGACTGAGTGATTCTCAAAAGGATATAGAAAAGATCAGGGCTGACCTGGTACTGGTGATGGTCGCTCGAATTCTTCTTTCTCTTTGGCTGCAGGTTCGGTCGTCGGTACTTGCGGAAGCTCCACATCCGGTACTGTCTGTGGCGGGTTGAATCAACACCATGCGGAAAAAGTTAAAGAGATAAATTCAGAATGCGGATGGAATCGCACCGTATCAGAGATCGTCTGGTCAACAAGTCAGCACAGAAAGAAGAAAGAAAATAGACGGACGGGAACTCGGGTCTTTTCTTGTTGGGCGATGAGCGCGTCTAGTTCCTTCTGAACGGCCTCTTCTTCGTCGACGGACATCTTTGACTGGAGGGCTTCGTCGATTTCCTATGTTTGCCCACCAGATCGAACCATGGGTTATCAACATGTCGCTCAAACGTAGACCTGACCTCTGACGTGTGCAGAAACAAAGGGAAGCCGAATCAACACGTACTCGTTGATAAGATACGGCATCGTCCGTCTCGCCCATCAATTTCTCAACCTTCTCCAATGTCATCTCTGAATGGATCTCTTTAAGAACTTGGTTGCCCTGTTTGAGCCCTTCAAACACTGACTTCTCGACGAGAGAGAACTCAATCGATGAGACCTTTGAAAGATATTCCCGAAATCCAAATAAAAGGTCAAAATGAGTAAAAGTCGCTCAAGAGTTGGTAAATCAAGTGGAAGATATAGAAGAGATGACGTACAAGAGATTGAAGAGTCTCGAGTTGGGTATCTGTCCGAAGAAGCAGTTGCTGTTGGTACTTTCTTTGTCGCAGCGCCGTCAATGCTCGGCTCTGATATTCTCATTTGATGTGTTCATCATGGTTGTATGATCAGGACAAAGAGTGTTTCCCTCATTAGCCGATTGTTGTCGTTCCGAAAAGATTGATCTTTCTGTCGCACCTTGTTACCGACCTCTAAAGCTTCCTTGGCAATTTCTTCCTCCCGTCTCAAAACATACTCTATCTACGGCATACAATATCTGATGGATGAGTGACAGTCACGAATGATCAACTCAACGGAATGAACCTCAACCGACCTTCTTCTGGTACTGTTTCAGCTTGTCTCTCTGTAGTTTCAAACTGTTTTTCCCCAGTGTTTCCGTCGATCAGCCCTCTTAAGAAACCTGTCTCTCTTTGAGAGAAACATAATAAACTCACTCAAGAATTGCTCTATCCTGAGATGTGATCTTGACGGTACTCTGTTGTGCTCCCATGTCCTTGTATACGTTTATGCTGTTGTCTGTGTAGTTTCGTTCTCATCCAAACTGATCAAGATCTGCTTCATCACCTTGGGTCTGACTGGGCATATAACCCTAACAGCCTGGGTGACTAACCACCACCACGAACCAGTCCAGATCATTGTTTAAGCCTACAAACGGTCAAAAGAGAAAACTCGAGGATTACTAGTAAACAAAAAGTCGACGGAAACTCGCACTTCGGTGTGGTATCTCTGGAAGAAGGCCAGACAAGAAAAGGTGGAAGGAAAGCTATAGGCAAAGTGAAATTATACGAGACGTTGATCAGGATGTTTTCTGTATGAATGTAACAGTGACGTTCTTAGATAAAAACCTCTTCTCTTTTTTCATCATGTAGTCCAGACCAACGCTTGGTTGAATATAGAAATCATTGATCTCGATATGAATTCATCTTCAATAGCCTTCAGTCCATCAGATGAGTTCCTTAGAAGGCTTGGTGAAAGAATAGAAATCCGTTCATGCTTTCCATCAGATCAGCTATCGACCTTGGAGGTGCAACGACGGAGTGTGAAAGGTTGTGTAACGAGCAAGAGTCACGACCAGCAACTATAAATTCGACGAATTCGTTTTTGCTTCTTGTTTTTCTTCTCTTTTTTCCCTCAAATTGTACTTCGTCTACGGACGGAAACCCTCAAGCTTATTGTCTCCATACCCTGCGTACCAGACTTTGGAACAATCCCTACAGGCTTGGACCTATCCGCTTTGAGAGACTTTTACAAACTCTCCTGTCAAAGGGAGAGCCCTCAACGCTCTCGTCGTAACCCTCGATAACCTTTTTTAAAGAGGGGTATGAGATATAGCGATGGGAAATTCTTTTTCTTGTTCCTTTTTGTTTGTTTGATTGTTTGTTTGCCTGCCTATGGATCAATGTTTTTGTGACTGTTTATGCCAAAAGAGATACTTGCGGAAATGACTGGGATCGTTAAGCTGATTTATCCGTTACTCCTTTCGTGCAGTTGTTTCTACTGACCACTTGATTCGAAGAAACATATCATTTTCTTCACAAAGCGATCACCACCAGACCCATCTCGTTTTCATCTCGATCCAACAATCCTTCTTGATCCGCTTTCAGCCCCTTCAGCCCGGCCACCAATTCTCTTAGAGCCTTCATCTTTTCTGGATCGTTCCACAAACCTGACCGGATGAATTCGGTGAAGCCGCGAGGAGTCATCACTCTGATATCCCTTAGGTCGGAAAGAGTGATCGCTGGAGTTTCAAAGAACGAAGGAGGTGGTGGGTTTACTGGAAGCGGGTGCTCGTCATCATCTTCCTCTGAGCCGTCGTCTTCATAACTGTCCTCGTCCTCTTTCTTCAGAGAGGAGTCCAGAGTCGCAGACAGTTTAAGAGATAAAGAAGACCAAAGGGCAGGCGGTGGCTTGACGGAAGGGATTGAGTCAAACGGAAAGTACCCTCTAGGATAAAGTTCGAGATAAGGCGTAACTTTCTGCAAGAGGTGGTACTTGTTAGTCCCCTGATTCGTTTTTCCAAGTGTAGGTACGGTAGAGTTGAAGATCAGATATGTGTGTCCAAGGAATCAAGCATCGCCCCAGTCTATCAACGCGGAAGATGACGTACGGGATCAAGTAATTCTGAGGGCTGGTACTCTCCTTTATACCTCATCTAAGAAATAGCAAGGGCAATCCAGAGAATGTTGTCATAGCCCTTTGTTTTAATTATAATTCTCCTAAGATGTATTTTGAGAAGAAAGTAAAAAAAGCTGACCTTTTGACATGAGTGAATGTAGTACCCTATCAATGCAGATGTCATGCGGCAGTGATATTAACGATTTCCTCTTCTATTCGCTTTTATAAAACGTTTTGAGTTGAACAAACCAAAGTACTGATACTTCATACTCTCAATCCCAGCCAACTTCATCTCTCTCACCAACGAAATCTCTCTCAAAGCGCTGATCTTTCGATACAGTAGAAAGCAGGGAGGAGACGTTAGCCTGGATTGAAATCCTAATAAGAAGCGATGTGTGAACCACACGACGGTGAAAGTACCTTGCCCCAGTTCATCGATCCTAATTCGGGAGTTGGGTCATAGCAAAAATATCTGTTTTGATTAAAATCCAGATATTCAGAAGCGAGTTCAACAAGACGGTTTCAATGACTAGAAACGAGGAAGATACTTACACGCTAGAGACTCCTGTAGGTACAATGTCTAGTACCGCGAACGCCACTACCTCTCCGTCCATCTACCTCAAAACGCACGCATGTACTCATTGTCAGCTTGAGCTTCATCGACTGAACAGTACTAGTCAAGGTGAAGGATTGCAAACCTCATAAATCATGTGCCAAGTTCCCCATTTATTGGGCAAGTTCTCTAGTCTTGACTTGGATTTTCCGGGCGCATAACGAATCGGTACACTCGAGAGAGGAGAGACACACAAGAACCGAGAAAAAGATTCAAACTGAAGAGAACTAGATTGGGGTTCCGTTCGGTGAATCTTTCGTTGATATCTCACAAACAAAGGATGAACAGCCCGGTGAGGCGGATCAGATGAATGGAGAGACACCTTATGCGTGTAAAGTGTTCAAAACCAATCGATCGTCAGTACATCGAATGTAGAGCTCCAAATAACCAAGTATCTAGAGCGTTAAACGAAAAGCACCTTGAATTTGTGCACAGGATCCGTCGCCACTAGTTTGGGTCCCTGGAATAGCGCTGATTTGTCTTTGCGGTTAGGAAGCTCGATTGGTGGCGTACGTCGGGCCCGATCAGCTTTATCTTCCGATAGATGTACTATATCCGATAGACAAAAAGGGACGTTGTTACGGCCTTTGCATGGCTTCCGACCGGATGGAAGGAGCGGATGGGGTCTATGCACGACGAAAATGAATGAGTAACAGTCCAGTCTGGTATACTAACAACTATCGGGAGTGTACACTGACTTTCCGGCGCCAACTTCTTCTGATCCAGTCAAAACGAAGCGATTGAGTTTATGAAGGACACGTCTCTGTTGTTTTCCTGGGTTAAATCGTCCAGCTTCCAATCTAATTTTGAGTGCAAAGATGAAAAGAGTCAATACCAAGGTCTGCATGCAAGCCGGACAAGACAATAGTGCAGAGCAGAATGACCTAATAGTGTATTGAGGACAACATGTGCGTGCCATGTCTGGACTGTTTATTTCATCGTTTGGATAAGTCAGCTTACAAGAAAATCAAGCCAGCTTGAAAACAACAGGACCAACTGGTACACATATTGTCCGGACTATAAGATCAGGTGGGTGGATCAGCTCTTGCCAGCCTGAAGGTGAATATGTAGCGGAATAAGAACAATTACCCTTCTCCAGCCTCGATTGATCAGTCTGTAGGATCGAGGTGAATATAAATTAAACCATTAGCTGACACTGAATAAGAGTTGATGAGAGAAAAACAGCCTCACAGGTCGTATGCTTCGACACTCATCTGATGAGCCCTTCAAGAGACAATGAAAACTCAACCGGTTAACGAACCTATCAATTTCTTGTAGACGACTGAATGAACAAAATCTCACCAGAACCCATAGCTAGCACTCTCCTTCCTTTCGCTTATGCCTCTCTCTTCCTGAGCACGCTTCTCTTCTGGTGTGGAACAGTAGCCGCATGACGAGTTTGAGTAGCCAATGGGCGAAATGAGTGTCGGTTGGGGCATCTATAAATGAAATCAAGATGGTCGGAGAGAAGGAGATGACCGAAACAATCTTTTTCCTCACAACCAAATCTTTTCCTTCTCTTTCCTTTCTTCATCTTCCTCATTCATTTGTCATTGTATAAAATGTCAGATACCGTCTCTAACAGATCAACAAGGTCGTACTCTATATCAGGTGGTTCAACTTTCCCCGAAGAACGTACCACTCATCTCGTGCTTCCATCAAAGCCGCTTGGGCTTACCTTGGAAGAGGAAGGGGACGATGACGATGACGATGACGACAATCAACCACCACCAGCAGCTCAACCTACTCTTCCCAGTCCAGGATTTGTCCCTCCAAAGTTATTCGTTCCATCTGAGTCCGAGGGAGATTCCAGATCACAGGAGATTTCCAGGCCGACAAGTTCTCTAAGGAAAGATTCAATAGTCTCGAAGTCGACTTTGAGAATTCCTCAACTATGTTCTCCTGGACTGTTCGCACCCTTGCCTTCCGTTCGTGCTCGCTCCCCCTTGATCGCTTGTACTCTTTGTTCGACTAACGATTGATTTATCTGCTATCAACCGGTTTGATTCTTCTTAGATTGATCCTCTATCCAGTATGTTGACTAAGCATATCCCCTCAAGTCAACGGCCATATAGAGATATCGAAGGTCTTTACGAAGGAATCGAAATCACTCAGCTCGTCAAAGCGGGCAGCTGGAGAGCGCTGGCAAGACTGGCAAGAGATGTAACGGTTTCTACCGATTCCGAGAACGTAGATCTGATCTTCGAAGTTTGTCCCAATTAATTTTTTTATCGTCACGATCTCATTCGGGTTCAAGTATTGATGCATCTGTCTGTTCCTTTGTTTATTCAAATGCTCTATTCTTGGGGATCTTAGATGCATCATCTTCGACAACTGTCACTTCTTTCTCTACATCTTCATTCTCAACATATTCATGAAATGCATCTCCTCTTTGCCGCTATCGCCCACCTTCCTCCTGGGGTACGCGCCCAACTTTCTGTTCCTTTCTCGCTCGAATTGATGTACGCTAAGAAGAGGGGTTTAGGCGAGCTCACGAAACTACTAGCCAAGTGTAGATCAGGAGTATGTTCAAGCGGGACGGAAAAAGATCTGTGGAGGGAGAGAGTGATGTGGGTTGGCGGAGCGTTAGCAGGTGCTTTGGTTGAGGCTGGGGTAAGTCAAATAATGTCTTCAGATACATCGCTCAACTTGAGCATGAACTGACTATGATTTCTGCTTGTCGCATGCATTTACAATCGAATTCAGGACCTTACTTCGGCTATAACTCTCCTCCTCCCCCTTACTCTGCCTTCTCAGACTCCTCCAATCTACCTGTTGAGTGTTCTGCTCAGATTACAGCTCGCAATGGGAAACCTTCCCGCCGCAAAGAAAACGATGGGCCAGATCGAGAGCCGAGAAGATGGAGAAGAAACGAAGAAGGAGGCGAAAGCTGTCTGGGAGATGGGAAACAAAGACTGGGAGAGCATGAAAAGAACGTTGGTAGAAGTGAAAAGCGGAGTCGTGCGTCCTCTTTTCTTTCGTTTGTTGTTCAAATGGGAGGGTGAAACATCTATGGTCATTTGACGCTAACAGGTTCTTGTTGTTCCTCACCCCAAACACACAGACCGCCAATGCGCGTTCTATCGTCCACCTATTTCAGAATCAGCCTGAAGAGGTATGCTCATTTCTCTCTTGCTCTCTTACTAAGATCGGAACATCAACTAATCAGAATATCAATCACCAACTCTTCGTGTGGCGAAAATCTCTTCCCTCGACATAGGCCATTGAGACACTCGAAAGAGTTATTGAATCAAATCCAAGTGAAGCTTTGGTTGAGCCTCTGATTTTCAATCTGGTCTGTTTCAATCCCTCCCTTCATGTTTTCAACAATTTCTTTTCTAGACATAAACTGAGCATCAGACGTACGTTTGTTTGCAATCTTCTTTCTGGAATACACAGGCGACGTTGTATGAATTAAGATTTGACTCGGAGATTGCTTCGAAGAAGAAGGTGGAGTTGCTGATCAAAACAACCAAATTTGCAAGCGATGGTCTCAAGGTTCGTCAAGATATCTCTTTGATCATCCCTTGACTGATCTAACATATCGATCTGATGTTTTCATCTTGTGTGTATCACATTTTCGTGTGGTGTGCATCCGCGCATGTGCGTTTCCCCCCATTTATAGCCGGCGTGTCTAAAACTCTCATAGGGGTTTTCTTTTTCTTGCCTTCCACAACTTTGTACTTATATATGCATCCTCGTATATAGTGAAACAACGCGTGAATTTCTCTCCCCTCGACGTGAATTTTGAATCGATTAAGGATCCTTCTCAAGGATTTCCTTTACACGAGCAACTTTCCCTAGGTTTCCTTGCCCAGGAGCAATCTGCTTGTCAGTTCGGGTTCCAATTCGGATATCAGTAGCAATCCGAGGGGTTCCCATCTTTTTATTATATGTTTATTGTGTAAATTATTTTAATGATAAAAAAGATTTTGATCAGAAGAATGAAATGATGACATTTGGGGGACTAAAGAACTTGAAGTTGATTAATCAAGTGGGCAAACCTTATGTACAGCTTGGTGGCATTCTCCCTGTTTAATGAGATGATATCCATTGGATTCAAGTACTATCAATAGCTACATAGAGTCTCGGTTGAAATCAGAAGAAATAGTGAGACGAACGATGACAGCCATGACCTGACTCCAAGGACCCTCAACGTTTGTCCCGTACCCTCCGACCTGTTAGAAAAAATCATTTCAGATACCCGGAAAGTTGCATAAACGATTGAAGTTCATGAACAAAAGTTGTTCATATGAGTAACTTTGTCGAGGATTTAGGACTTCCAATGGGGATTTTTTTGAGGAAGATGTAATGATCATTGAGAACAGACCTGGTATACCAATCCAGACTTCTTCAAAATTCTCTGGCATTCCGCAATTTGAGGTCCAACCTGTTAACACATAGCAGAAACGAATAAAACAGTTAATTATCTCAAGAAGGAATGACTAGGTGTAGAAGACAAGAAAAAAGGAAACCATAAAACCAAAAGAGCTCACGGAAGGAGTATCTAATCCCATAGGGATCAAGCAGACTATACAGTTCAATCACAATCGCCCACCCACATCATAATCCAAAACAGATGAAGTTAGATACACGAGTTAGATATTTATTTAAGAAAGAGCAGATGTGATGAGAATAGAGCGTTTACAATCTATTTTGATCGATGAACGAACGAGATGAGATCCATCAAGGGATGAGCGGACAAAAATGATGACGATCAATATCTAAACCTTCATAAGGTTTGCAGAAGAAAGTCGAAACGAAGCAGAAATACTGACCTGCTACAGCATAAAGCTCAGTAGGAGTGCTCTGGTCTTTTTGAGTTGATGACATTGATGAGGAAAGATAAATAGATGGACGCTGATCGTAAGCGAGGGAAAGAATGGGAAACAAAAGAAACCCGAATTCGAAAATGTAATACTCATCGGCCTTGTGCGCTTCTACTTTCACCTCTTGCACCAATTTCAGAATGTTTTCGATGAACGTGACACTGCGATCCTTTTCCCTCTTTCGAACGTCATACCTGGCTTCGAATCCTTCCCAGGTTGTCCATGTCAGAACGTTCTACCCATCATTTGTTGACTACAAAAAGAAAGGAAGGATAAGTGAGAACGTTCAGAATCTCGCGGTTTGTTGATCAATGGATTAACAAATCTCATAATATACTGATGGTGTTTCGAGTCGTTCTTCTTTATTCCAACTCTCCCTATCTTCTTTTCATCCAAGCTTTTTAGATATAAGTGACTATGATAGTTTGGATTGCTCCTTTGAGCCATCACCGCCTCTGACAACATCTCCGACCGAGATCAGTTCATCCTTCGAGCTAGCACACCCTGTTGAATCTAGAGTTGAAGGGCGTCAGTCGGACGGACTATCCATAGCTCAAAGAGAACGCCAAGAAAGCTTACCAACATCTACAAAAAAGCTCAATAGGCTACTTGGGAGCAAATACGTGGGTAAATTCGATTTGAAGGATACAGACTTGAGAGAAAAGTTTGTTAGAGGTAAGAATCTCCTTTGTACATGTCCAAGTTATCCATCATGGTGAGTCGGGTTGAGGATGCTAACTAGCTTCTACATCGCGATGAATCATTCAATCCTAGGCTCCGGGAACGGAGGTACGGTTCTCTCTCAAATGTTTTGTTTAATACCCCGATCTCTTAGTTGAATAACCTTTTTTCTCTGTCCGTGGCATACTGATAGGCCAGGCGATTAACAAGCTCTCAACATGTGTCGACCTTATGCATATTCCAACCGGAATAAGAGTGCAAGCTCAACCAACCAGGTCATTACAAACTAATAGAGAAATTGCTCGGAAACTCTTGGCTGAAAAAGTGCGCTACCATCCATTATGTTCCGTTAAAGTTTGCCTATTGATCAAGTTATTCCTGCCTACATATAGCTCGCAACAATGAATAGAGAATCCAGTCTACCTTCTAGAGCCGAGATTCTTACTGCAAAACGAAAGCTGAAGAAGACGCGCGCGATTCGGCGATCCAAAAAGAAGTATGCCTCTGAAGACCGAGACGAAGAAGGTGTACAAGGTTTGATCGAGGAGGCTCAAGACACACGGGTAGAGAACAAAGAGGTCGAGGATCACGGGATGACGGGACAGGATGGGAGGGGGAGCATAGTTTGAAGATTTTTGACGAACAAAAACAGAAGTATTTACTTTTCGGAGACGCAAACCAACCTGAGTTGAAGAAATGATGATATATAACCTTGTACATTTGAAAAAGAGACTCGTCGCGAAAAAGAATTAAAAAAGATAAACGTCTTTTTCCCTCCAGTTTGGAGAAATGAAGAAAAAAGATTTCTCAATTCGATGCATCAGCGGGAGCAGAAGAAGCAGCCGCTCTGCGACGTCGATTTGGGAATGGACCCGCCGTTTTTGCTCGATCGACAGCCTCCTTGGAGAGTTTCGCCTTCCTTATTGAATCATTATCTGCCAGCTGCTCATTAGAGATACGGAGGTCTGAAAATTTTGACATATATGTCAGGGGTCGAGATAGATCTGAAACAAGAAGAAGTAGCTCTGAGGAGCAAAATAAAGACGTACTGAACGTTCCGTCCCCTGCATCCTCACCCTGGACGACATGTTTCCTCAACAGATCCCCAACCTCGCGCGTCATCGTGATCCGCTCCTTGTACTTTGCCGGATCTGTTTCAAGCCTATGCTGAGTGAACTCTTGTCGAAGTTTTGCGTGAGCCGTGGAGAGCGCGTGGCTATCACCTAAGAGTGGTTGTATGTAAAGGCATAGACACAGGCATATATGTTAGTCTGAATGGATACGTTAGGTCGAACAAATAAACCAAAACTAGCAAAGAGAGATTGAAACAAGAAGAAAAAATAAACAAACCGGAAAACACATGACGAGTAGATCGAAGTACATGTCTGTAGGCTGACCGAGCGGTCTGTTGGAGTTGAGGCGTGATGGAAGACATGATAAGTACGGATGTATGTTATTTGAGTGGGTGAGGGAAGGATGCAAGAGCAAAAAAAAACCGGACGGGACGAATACGGATAAAAAATGATTACGAAGTGGTTCTATTGTTTTATCGAAAGCGAATAGAAAGTTTCCTATTGCTTTATTTACATTGGGTGACTAACCATTTGGCCATATCGGATCCGTTCTGGTCTAGTCATCAAGAGATTCTCCCAACCTATAAAGACAACTGATGCTGCCACCCATTTATCCATCTCTGCGCGTTTGCCCACCCATACATGCTCTTGACATAGTTAGGATCCAAAAGGCACTCCCAATGTCAGAACCAAAGGACAAAGATACGGATCTTTCTACACCGCCTGACAATCCACCTGCATCACCCATATCTAGTACCAAACCAACTCCGTCCTTTATATCAGAGACCTTTGTCCCAAGGCTGTACGACCGGGGTATGTGATCACATCAGTTTCGCTTGCTCTTCGTTGCCACGCATAACATTTCTCAGAAGCTTGTTGGCGAAAGTCACTAAAAACATTTATCGACAACTATGCGCGTCACGCTTAGACGCACTCCCGTCTGAAGAACAACGCGAGAAGATGCGACAAAACTGGAAGAAATTCGAAGCTGAATCGGCCCAACCGGATGAGATACATAGGCGAGAAGTCCTCAAAGTTACACAAAGCTTTTCTTATGAAGACGTACAAACAAAGGTTCAAGCAAAGTTGATCAAGGTTTGCGTTTCTATACCTGTCATTTCTGTTCTTATCTACTTTTGCTTGAACCTGACGGACTTTTGTCATCACTTTCTCTTTTGCTTTGACGGGTTAATTTTTGAACTGATTTTATTTTTCAGTTAGGATTCCTTCAGGATCGGGTCCAGATGGTTCTCGAAGTAATTGATCGGGATGGAGACTCAACTTCTTTCGATGAGGCTGATATCTTCGAGGAAGCTTTGGAAATACTCGAAACGAATGTATAAGCCGTGGGATCGGCCTCTTACTATGATCTATTGCTCCGTCGAAACTCGCTTCTCTCCTGCTTAGTAGACTGCTTTATCGTTCGACCGACATCCTGCTCAACCAATGTTCAATATTTTTTGTACAAACGCATGGATTGTTTTGAGCGAAGAGTATTCAGACTTTCTTGGTCTTCGCTTTCTAGATCCATATCGTTATGGACTTTTTTCGACGTGCATTAACTTAGTTTAATCTAAATAAAGACGATAACACCCTTCCTTTATATTATAATGTCAATTTGGATTCGACTATCTGTATTCTCTTTTTTTTTGTACATACGACGAAGAGGTCAATTGAGAAGATCGTTTATCAGACAGAAATTGTCTACTCCGAGCGTTCACAGATATTCTGTGTGTGTTTTCTTTGATTTAATTTATTTAATATCCATGCGACTTATAGAAGACTAGGCAAATCTCAGCCTTACTCAGAAATACGACTGTACCCTCGACCTCAAAGATGAGCTAGCGGACATAGATAGGATGTCTAATGAACAATTTGCCTCTATCGGTTTGTGTCTCCTTTAATCTCGGACAGAAGGCTAAGAGTCAAGAGCACTGCCTGAAGGATTCGCGCATAGTAGGTCCAACAAAAAGATATTGGTTACACCATTGTAACCATCAAGTTCAGTTCTCTTCCATTCCAGCACGCATTTTTTTTCTTCTCTTTTAAACCACCAAGAGACTCTATCGATCGTTCATCATCAGTCGATCTCCTTCTTATCCTCCTCTTTTCTTTTCTTTTCTTTTTAATACTTAGGTATAAGTGCACACTATGAACGACGAAGAGCTTTCTACCCTTCCACAGTTGGCCGTCTCATCCAACTTGGACGACTCCTCCTCTCAACAGGCTCCTGTTGGTTCTTCTTCTATTCCGGAGGATGTCGCCAAATTCATTGTCAAGTTTCATCAGGCCCTCAAGGAGAAGGATCTTCCTACGTTGACCGCTGCTTATGAGCGAGGATGGAACGCATTGACCCAGCAGCATTACTCCCAGAGCGAGTGGCCAAGCGAGGAGACTATCGCTCCCTTGGTCGACAACGGTTCGTGCTTGTTTTTTTCTTTTCCCCTCGGTTTCTATTTTTTCTTTAACACTGTCGAGAAAAGAAATCCCTACCTAGCGATCTCATAATTGAAAGGAATGCTAACTCAGCATCCTATGTTGGCGTTATACTTGTCTTGTCAAAGATCAAATCTTCTTGACCTTGTACCGAGAGCTTTCTTACCGACATATCTACGCCCGACTTCGACCCAACATCGACGACCGATTCCATTCTTACGAGACCTCCTGCGAGCTCTTTAACTTCCTTCTTAACTCTGACGGACCTGTTGACCTTGAGTTGCCCGGCCAGTGGGTTTGGGACCTGTTGGACGAGTTTATCTGGCAGTTCCAGAGCTTCGGACAGTACAGAGGTGATTTTAAGGGCAAAGGCGAGGAGGAAATTGCGATCTTAGCGGAGGGAAATCAGGTTTGGTCGTGCTATTCGGTGTTGAACGTTCTCTATTCGCTTATTCAGAAGAGTAACATCCGGGAGCAGCTCATCGCTGAGGCAAATGGAGCTTCCCCCGAGGAGGTCGCGTAAGTCTGGGTTGTTTCTTTTACGTCTCCCACACAGACAGCGCTGAACGAAAGCAAAAAGGAAGAGAAGAAAGAAGAAAAGAAAAGAAAGACTGACAGTCTTTTTGACCGTTTCACGTTTATGCTTGTTCAAAATCTTTCGACGACAATTAGTCAGATCGCTGGAGAGTACGGATCAAAGCCTCTTTACCGAAACCTTGGTTACTTCAGTATCATCTGCCTTCTTCGAGTGCATGTCTTGCTGGGAGATTTCACCCGTTCGTCCATCCTTCTTTTTTTTATCCCAATTAGTACCAAAGACCTGACCGTTGATGCCCTGCGTCTATCTTGTTTTGATCTCTTCGCACTCATGCAGTTGCTCTCAAGGTGATGGACCCTATCCCCTTGACCCGAAAGGCCGATTTCACCAAGGTCACTGCTTGCCACGTGTAAGTGTTCTTAGTGTTGTGAATTCAATCTGGCTTAATATTCACTTCCTCGATTTATTTTTATTCCAATCTATGCACCTTTCAACAGTGCCGTGTACTACTACGTCGGATTCGCCTACCTTTCGCTGGGAAGGTACGCCGATGCTGCTGCTACGTTTGTGAGCATTCTCCGATACTTCTCCAGGATGCAGCAGTTTCATACAAGGAGCTATCAATATGGCCAGGTCAGTTAGGCGGTTCTTTTTATCCTTCCTTGTATCTCCCATCTGAGGTCTGATGTTCGATGTGCATATTACCGGTACTATAAAACACAGATCAGCAAGACGTGCGACCGAATGTACGCTTTGTTGGCCATCTGCACCACCCTTGCTCCCGGACCTGTAGAGGATGCTACTGGTATTTTGCAGACAATGAAGGAGCAGCTTGGTGACAAGCTTACCGAGCTCTCCCGAGGGTGAGTTTCTTGCCTCTTTGAGTTATGTTGCAAGTAGTTCACATCTGACGACCATCTGATCTCTTTTATATTTAAACGTTTAGCTCCATCCCTACGTACTCTGAGCTCTACCTGAACTCCTGCCCCAAATTCATTTCGGCCAACCCACCGCCTTATGACGACGCCGCACTTTACTCACTCTACACTTCATCTCCTCCTGTCGAGGCTCCCAACCGACACCTATCGATCTTCTTGGCCGATGTCGAGTCGTTGGTATCTGTTCCGACGACTCGATCGCTTCTCAAATTGTACACTTCGATCGATGCCGGCAAGCTCGGTGGGTTGACGGATGAGGACGAGGAAAGCGTGTTGATTTCGTTGATGGTCGCCAAGTGGGCTGGCAGAGCTACCAGATGGTCAGAGGGTGATGCTGGCCTTTTGGATGGAAAGCGAGGTGTTAGCCATAACTTGGACTTTTACGTCGATAACGTCAGTTTTATTTTCTTCCAATCAAATATTTCAAAGTGTTGTATTCTGATTTTCACCAAATCTGGTTCTCCATACGCACTATTCGATCACAACAGGGTATGATTCAAGTCGCCGAAACGACTGAGTCTCGTCGTTTCGCGACCCACTTTATCCGAAAGGCCGAGGCCGCTCAGCGAGTACACGAGTCTATCCGATCTGCTCCTTTGCCGATCACGAAGCCTGGCAATGCTCAATCATCGACAAATGCTACTGTTGGTGGAGCTGGAACGTCTACCGGACAGACTGGTTCGAAGGGAGGTGTGAACGGACAGGGAGGTGTGAAGGGACCGAGAAAGACGGTCGCCTGGGGAGCGGCTAGATCGTAAAGCTTTATGTGTCAGAGTAGAGTATTCGTCTTTTATATTTCTTTTCGATTAAACAAAACCATCTTATATGAAGTGTGCAACGAGAATCTGTGAGGAGAAAAAAGAGTAGAAACGGGTGAAGCTTTTAGTTTGATCCATCTCGGATAGTTTCGTGTTGTGGTCCCATCATGCCTCTTGAAAACAGGGAGGAAAAACAACAAAACCACAAGAAAGGCGACGATAGTCAGAAAAAAAAGGTCACGAAAAGAAACATTTGAAGTAAATCGAGCTCAAGTTAGAGAAAGAAGCTTGCAGGACCCTGATATTCTCGGGGTCAGTGAGAGAGTGACAAACCCCAGAGGGAGCAAACCCCTTTCCAATATTCATTCTCTTTCATTAGCTACCAGATGGGATTTTGTGGTATCAAGTATCCATTACTAGGGATCAAACCGGTGCTCGCTTCAGCCCAATCTATGTTTTTCTCTTTCTTGTTCTTTTGCCCCTCTTTATTCGATGCGCGCACGTCTTTTTCTTCGTTTTCGCTTACTTCTTAGGGACTACAAACCAGATTCGGAAACCGGATTCTAAAGACGGTTGTTCCACAACGTTTGAATCGCACGTAATTTGGTTTTGAGATGAAAATGAAGCCAGCCATGTAGACCAAAACTTTGGTTTAATCTAGGAAGAGTAACAAGGTTTTCATTAAATTCAGATAAAGGAAAGGAAAGTTTCTTAGGTCTTGATCCCTTTAGCCTATCTTTACCGGTCTCAAGTTAGCGTATTGTTCTACCATCTCACAGGTTGTAAACAGATACAAAGGAGAATTGTTTGTATATTCTAGATTCATTTTGGGGAACCGAAGGGTTCTGTATACATCCTATTTGGAGACAAACCATATAACCCAAAGATAAAAAGAAAGAAAGAAAAACCATAACAAAGAAAGACGCGATCATTCGTCTAGTTAGATTAATAGTCGCCTAGATGCGTTTCTTCTCTCCTCAGATGCGGATCTCTTTAGCTTGTCTGTGTCTGTGTATATGTTTTTCCGCAAGTATATGCTCATAGATCCACACAAATCCACACAAACCGACACAAGGAAAAAAGAAAACTATAAACAAGCTTGAGAAGATCTCGATAATTGAAAAACAGAGATTAGCAACAGAGAGCGAAACATCTGGTCGGTGATTTGAGCATCTTCAGGTTTTATTGTTTTCAACCTGGCTCTCCACTCCTCGCCGCGGTGCCGAGTGGAAAGCCACCTGAAGAGAGCAAGATTTACTAAACGCGCAGTGAGGTTTCGGTGTAAGTATGAAGATCCTACGCGTGACGCGTTCGGACGCGTCATTGAATTTAACCATCTTTCAACTTTCCCTTCTCTTGTTTTTGATTTTTTTTCTTCTTCCATACGTGATTTCACACTTCTTCAAGCATACAGAGGTGTACATGATGTTGTATATTTTGTGACGATTCGACAAGTATATCATGATATAAACTTGATGTAGATACACGAAAGAAGAGAGACAGAGCGAAGAAGAAGAAGAAGAAGAGAAAGGATAAGAATGGAGAGGAAAAGTTTCGGTTCAACGCGGAGTACCGGAGACAATCTGTTGAATAACCGGTGACCGACGGACAAATGAGGCAGAGAAGAGAAAGAGGGAAAACAAAAAAGGAAACGCTAGGCAAGAAACAAGACAAAACCAAGGATCTAATGGGAGCCGCCTAACAAACAAAGAAGAGAAAAGTGAACATGTCGGTTGAGAGGCAGGAGATAAAGAAAGAAAAAGAGCGAGGCTCGCTTGAAGGAATAAAGAAGAAAAGAGAGAAAGAAATCAGTCGCGTCTCACCACGTGCTTCACTCTCTTGTCTCTTGTTCTCTCTTCCTTTTTGCCGCCTCTTTACCTCTGTCTCGTTGACCTGCCGGGACTTTTGATCTTCTCCCTGAAATATCAACACAAATCGTTCGGAACGGAAGAAAAAAAAAGAGAATAGAGTAGCAGGTAGAAAGAAACGAAACCGAAAGGAAAGAGAGAAAGAGAAAAAAAAAGTAAGAGAAGCGTTGTGTGACGTCCGCCTACGCAGCAAATCAGTCCAGCCCTGTTCCTCTTGAGGGCTTCTGTGTTGATCCATCCTTTCTCCTTCTTACTCTCATCCCAGCTATTTTTTTCCTCTGTCGTCTTATCGTCTCTCCATCCATCCATCCATCATTCCCTATTTTTCTTTTCTTGTTCCTTAGGTGTTGCTTGTACACAAGTTTTCTCTCCTCCTCTCATTCTCTCGATTTCGGAACAGGATTGAAAAAAAGGAAACCAAAGAAGAAAAGAAAACAAAGCAGTTATAGGTTGGTTTGACCTGCTCTACCTTGCTTCAAACATTCACAGCTTTCATCCGAAGCTTGATCCAGAGGTTCGATCTAGTCTTTCTTTTGTTCAGTTCGTTCTCTCTTTCTTTCGCTTTCGCTTTCGCTCTCTTTGTCTTTTCTTTTATTCATTCTTGGGAACATACTTATTGATCGATCACATTCTTTCCGAAACCTTTCTTGAACAAAAACATATAGAGAAAATCTCTTACCTCTTCCGAAGGTCATCCCGTCGTAACCGTCGTTCATTCTGGTTCGTTCGGTTTAGATGTGAATTTACTTTGTCTCTCCAATTTTCTCTTCTTCTACTTTAACAAACTCAACATCCTCTTTCTTTTGTTTTATCCTTTCGTTCTTTTCCTTATTGTTTCTACATATAGACACACCTACACACACCCTCTCTCTCTCTCTCTCTCTCTCTTTCTTTTCCATAAATGATAGACGTTTACGGATCATCATCTCCTCTTCACTTTCTTGGAGGTGGCCTTCATTCCCATGCCCACTCTTCACCAGCCACCAACCTCGACTTGAGTCTCATTCCATCGTCCCCATTCACTCCAGGAGATGAGAACCCTCCGGACGACGTGGACGTCTCTTTTGCCTCAAGCTTGAATTTTAATCAGAGACCACAGCATTACGGTTCCCCTGGAGTTCCCTTAGCCATGTCGTCTCCCAGAACAAGTTATTTCCCACCCATCGGCCCATCAAGTTCAATGCCGTCTGCCCCGTCGAGCAATTTGTCTGAAGAAATCCCCACGAATCCTTCCCCACCAACTGTCCGAGCGGCCAAGTCATTATTTGCCTCGACCTCATCCTCACCCTCATCTCCGTCGTCGTCCCTGTCGACGTCCCTGCCGGTCCCCCAGCAAGCTTCCAATCACCATCCCTCTTCGACGTTATTCGTCTCGGCTCGCCCGCTCTTTACCGAACCCTTCAGGGTACCCTCTCACCCTCCCCCTCATCCTCCATCGTCATCATCCCCATCATCGTTTCTTTCAACCTCTCCCCGTTCGAACGGCTCCTCACCAGGGAAGAAAAGGTCGTCCATCTCATCCAGTCAATACCGACGATTCAGTCGGGATCTTGTCAACCAGCCGGATGGATCACTCTCGCCCTCGTCCTCGAAGGCAGAATCTTCTAGATCGAAAAGAGGATGTTTCGCAGTCGATTCGACCTATGACTTCCTGGCACCTCCCACCCCTCTCCGTTCGAAGGTCTGTTTCCGTTGTTTTTCTTTTTCTCATGTCTTTATTGATGTTTATTTCCTGTTCCCTCGGAATGTCATGCTCACTCGATTTGATTTCTGTTCTTGCCTTCTCCAGTCCGAGTCGGTATTTGTACCAAACTTGACATCACCACTCAACATGTACCGACCGGATGACAGTTTCCTGATGGATGTTGATTCGCCCTCGCTATCGTTCGGCACGACTGATCAATCTCAAAGTCATCGATCTTCCTCGCTCATCGATCCCTCTTCTGCCGACATGGCAAATTTTTTTGTGGAATCTCCGGCAAAACCGTTCGACCTGTTGGGCTCTCCCTCACCCATCTCTGTCTCGCCTTCGTCATCATCATCGTCGTCCTCACCAGCGCTCTTGTTTAGAATCGGAGCACCCTCTTCGTTTTCTTCCTCTTCTTCTTCTACATCTTCCTCGTCTTCGTTCCCGGTCGATTCCACGACGACAGCCTCTATCAAGCCGTCAATGGCAGATGCATTTGAATCTACTCAGCTCAACGTCGGTCCTTTCAAGGGAAACGCCGGTCAGTTCGCACCGACGGCGGCCACCAAACGAAAAGGACCCTACAACCGACGTCCCACTCTTTCTGCTTTGCAACCTTCGCCCGGGTTCGAAGGCATGCCCGCACCTCCAAAGTCGGCGTACCCTATCATGATGGGTGAACATGAGGACGACGAAGATGAAGATGAAGATGAGGATGACTCGGAAAACATGCTCCACCGACCAAACTCAACAGGCTTTTCTTCCAGGGGTCTGTTCAGACGAGCATTATCAACGGCGATCGAGAGTGGACGACCACCTGCAGCCCAGTTTACCCTAGGTCGACCGAGCTTGTACCATCACCCTGCCTCATCGTCCTCTCCTTGCTCCGTCGGAGGAGGCGAAGGTG
Source organism: Phaffia tasmanica (assembly GCA_014825565.1). NCBI lineage: Eukaryota > Fungi > Basidiomycota > Tremellomycetes > Cystofilobasidiales > Mrakiaceae > Phaffia > Phaffia tasmanica. The sequence continues at coordinate 3,782 of MVAI01000215.1, read as the reverse complement.
AATTCTATCAGGATCCTTCTGACACCCTCTCTTCCAAACGAAGCTTCCAGCGACACGCCACCTATCCTTCTGCCGATGGATCTCCCTGTGCAGGTCTCGCCTTTGACGGCCAAAAGTTGGTAGGTGGAAAGGCGATCCCGAAGATTAGCGTCAAGTCGCCGTTGGAGGAGAAGTCAGGATTTTGTCTGAACGGATTCGAAAACTCGTTTGTCGGCGGGTTCAGCAACCAGGAAAAGGTCGGAAAAATCTTACCATGCAAGAGCGTCAAGGAAGACGGATTGATGCGGATCGAACCTACTACTGTAAGAATTTTCTGTTCAATTGCTTTCTATTTGTTCATTATTGTTGTTATTATGATTTCCTCAATTGCTTTCCAACTCTTTTTTAAATAAATAAATCTGACATCATTCTGTTTAATTCAAAGCTCCACAAACTTTTAGCAGGAGGATACTCATCCCAGGTCACTGACGTTCATGTGATTGACTGTCGGTTTGAATATGAATTCGTTGGTGGTCACATCGAAGGAGCCGTCAACATCACCGACGACGCCGCTGTCGAAGCTTACTTCTTAGACAAAGCCGGGAAGGCTGGCCTACCGTCACCTAGTGTGAGCGGTCATGCAGATAAAAATGGAGAAACAAAAAAGACGATTGTGGTTGTTCATTGCGAATTTTCCCAGAAGAGAGGGCCCGAAATGTTTGTCCCCGCTCTGTTTTGTCTCTCTTCTACCAAGAAAATATTTTGTTGACAATTCATTTTCTAATTTACACTTAGTGCGAAAATTCTGAGAAAGAAGGATCGAGCGGCTAATACTAGATTATATCCTGCGCTACATTATCCTGAGGTGTATATCCTCGAAGGTGGCTATAAGAGTTTCTTCGAGACCCATCCTGTTTGTCTTTTTCTCGGTTGATCTCGGTTTCTAGTCTTTTCTTAACGACTGAATCAATTTCTAATCTTGCTTTTCCTTTCTAGGCGGATTGTAACCCCCAAGCCTATGTCAAGATGGACGACCCCAAGTTCCTCGCCAAGCGGTCAACCGATGTTCAAGCCATGCGTAAATTTCACCGAGCAAATTCCTGGCAAGGCTCTATTCCCTCTCACTCCCAAGCTCATCAGTCAAGCTTATCCACTCTTCAGACGAAGACTAATCCCTCAGGGATTACCCCTTTGGCATTTGCCGCTGCTTCTGTAGCTCAAGACGCCAGACGGTTGTCTTCTCAGATAGGGTTCTCGTCAAACACCTCAATGGCAACAAAGTCGGGTGGTCTGATCAAGGAGGATGACTCGGACAGCTCGTTTGACAACTCTTTCGAAGGAATAGGCACCCTCGGCTTCCCCGTCGGCAGCAACCCTGGAGGGAAACGATCAGGCGGCCTGTTCGCTACAGCAGCCAGTAATGCCAATCTAGGATCAAAGCTCGGCGGACAGACACAGGGAAAACAGAGCTCGTTGAGACTGAAACCTAGGATCCCAATGGATAGGGCTTCGTCCTCTCCTTTCTTGACATTAGGTGCCGGAAGACCGAAGAACAAGTTTTAATTTATATCCTTTTCTTTTTCCCTTGCCTCTGTGCCGGTCTTTGTTCACATCTTTTTCTCACTTTGGAATGGAACTTCTTTTCTCTTTTCCTTTCTTGTTCTCTGTTTTCTACTTTCCTTTCTTTTTTGCTGCATCCCATTAACCAACGCACTTGCACATACCCCAAAAGTTCAACACCTTGACCGGGATATTGGTCTTACTCGTCCTTTCCCTTCGGATTCCTTTCTAGATTTCCTGTCGGATGGACGAACTCCAGATTCTACACCTCGTCATTATACACCTCCTTCATACTATATGCATATCTCCTGAATTTCTTTAAATACCATAACGCTCATGTTTTCCAACTTTTTCTCTTTTTTGATATTCCTTAGAAGCTACCTCGTCATACCTTTGCTTTTGTTCTGACCCTCGCTTGTCACCTCTTTTTTTTTTCTTGGAAAAGAACGCCTGGTTCAACATCATACATACAAAACATCCGTTGGTCCGTTCTCGTCTCTCTTTCTTAACTCTTTCTCAGATTCTCTTTTCATGTAACGATCAAAGATATCCATTCGCATCAAGATCTACCGTTCGTTCTCTACCCTTCTCTATACTCTTGTTTCTTTTTTGACCTATCATTCTCTTCTCGGCAAACGACCTTTCATGTCCTACTTTTCTTTTTCATACCGTTCAATATCATTTCATCTTTCTTTTTCTCTTTCTTCATCATCTGTCCATTGGACATTCCTTTCGTTCATCCTTCTATCAAGAAACTAACTTACTGTACATAGCTTTTTTGCCCTTTTCACTTCCTTTCTCCTATCATCCTTTATGTTCAAGATTATACTCCATCCTTGTCGTTCTTGTAAAGATCATCCTTGGTCTCTTGGCTTTTCATCTTTTCTGTTCTTAAGTTATGGCACGCCTTTGAGACCTGTCAAACCGTACACTGAGATAAAAAGGAATCTGGCACATATATCGTAAGAACACTCTAGACGACATTCATATCGTCATCACCTCCACTTTCGTCGCTTCCTCCAAACAAGTCTTCTTCTTCTTCTTCTTCTTCACCTTCCGCGTCTCTATCGGCATCGCCATCGCGGCCAACGTCATGGTCGTTACTGTCAGTACTGCTTGAAGCATCCAAACCAGCAGTCATGAGTGCCTCAAGATCCGCCATCTGTACATCCCCATCTGCATGTCCTCCAGCCGCTTGATCTTCTAGATATGTCACGTTGTTCGGAAGGGCGGAAGTCCCTAACGATGATGGTATGTAAGCCGTCTTCTGTTGAGTTGAATAGACATTCGTGGGATTAGAGGAAGAGGAGAAAGAGACTTGAGAGGCGTGCGCTGGTTGATTGGGAACAAGGAGGGATGACGTTGATGAAGAAGGAGATGAATCTTGGGCGAGCGGCCCGATATTTGAAGGAGTAGGCGGTAGAGGTGAGTGTGAAGATTTACCGGGTGACGACTGCCCATTGTTGGTGTTGGTTGTATTTGTCGAAGAAATGAGACTATGAGTGCCTCCTGCTGCGGAATTCGTAACTGCAGAAGCCGGATGCCCGTTCGTGGTACCACCACCAGCAGTAGCAGTAGAGGATACAACGGATGGAACGAGATTTGATTCTCGAAGAGCAGCTTCCCTGAAGGCTTTTTCCCGTTCTTTCTCTTCCTCCTCCTCTCGTTTTCGCTTTTCCTTCTCCTGTACATTTTGAGCCCGAGCAGCAATCTTGACATCCAGATCGGCTTGAAGTTTTCGAAGTGCGTCCTCAAATCGTTTCTAAAAAGGGGAAAAACCAAGCGACACCGGCAGTTCAGGAGGACGATCACTCGTAACGTAATTCACTCGAGAATAAGGAATTGATTAGAACGAACCTTGATGATAACGTTCCCACTCCTCTCAATCTCTCCCTTCTTTTTGATGACGGCTGCTTCGAGATCTCTGATCTCTTCGTTCAAAAGTTTCTGGCGTTGGGCGAGCTGAACGGCTTCTTCATCCTCTGAGTCTGCATCCGAGCCTTCTTCTTCATCTTCTTCATCTTCCTCTGGCTCATCATCCTATCGAAACAAATAGATAAAAATAAGAGTAAGAAAAATTGAATGCACATGTTCCTGGGAAAGAAGATAAACGAAAGATAAGTCCTGAGAGATCAGTGTACATACATCATCGTCGTCATCTTCATCCTTCTCTTCATCTTCTTCATCGTCGTCTAACTCCTTGAGTCCTCTGGTTTGTGCAAAAAAAAAAAAAAAAAAAAAAA
>MVAI01000214.1:0-32062 GCA_014825565.1 Phaffia tasmanica | reverse complement strand
CTGTTTTTTTTTTTTTTTCTTTTTTTTTTTTTTTCCCTTGCGAATCTTATCGTAGGAGACACATCTGTGGAATTCTCAAGACGAGAAAAGCTAGTGATTCTCATTAAACTTTTCCCTTCCCTCTTCATTCTCAGATGTACGAACCATTAAACCATCGAACGACCGGCTCATCCCACGTTCCCTCCTACAGAAGTTTTCTTTTCTTTCTATTTCTTTTTCTTCATTTCGTTTTGAAAAACAAACTTAAAAATATGATATCAAATCAAATCAATCTCTTCTCTTTTATTACGAAGCACGTTCATGATTTCTTCGTTTCATTCCACTTCTTCCTATCAGTCGTACTCATCTGGGATACCTTTTTCCTTTTCCCTCGCTCTTTTTCTTGGTCTTTCATCTACTTGCTTATCCTTCATCTTCTTGCTTCTGCTCTGTCTTTGTTTCCTTTTTGTTTTACGTCTGACGTTACATGTAGAGTCTCTTCTGTTCTTTTCGTCGTATTCGTTTATCCCCTCTCCAGTCAACTTCCCAAAACACAACGTTTTCTCTCTAAACCTAACTCTTGAGATAATTGGAAAACGAGACGAAGAAAGATGCGTGGACAACTAAACGAGACATACTAGGAACAGAGTGAATGGGGAATGAAAAGACGAAAGAGGAGATAAAGCGTAAATGCGAAAGGGATGGAAATCTACATTGAAGAGTTTGTGTGATAAACGAGAAATAAATAATTAAAGATGAAAATGAAAACAAAACAAAGAATACCTTGGACGTGACGTTAAGTTCAACTTATGGAGAGAAGAGGAAGGAAAAGAGGGCTTGAGAAAGATGAGAGATTTCTAATTATCCTCTTCCATCTCTGTAGAAGGTACGTCATTTTCATCATCCCAAGCGGTCTCTGGCAAATCGCCCGCTGAGTCCGCTCCGGTTGCCCAAACAGTTGGATGGCTTGGTTGATGATGGGGATAATGTGTATGAGGATGTCCCCGGAATGACGAAGAGTGGGTATTTGATTCGTTATCGACACCACTAGTAGCGGTACCGAGTAGCCAATTTGACATTGTCGAAGAGGCGTCAGCCGTGTTCGAGTAGGCATTGGGGAAAGCCGGATTAGAGGGATAAACGACAGTGACCGGGGAGGCTCCGGGAAGTTGGTTCTGCTGAGGTTGAGAAGGTGTCTCGACTTGATAAGAGGCCGCTGCAAAGGCGTCCGGTGCAGTCGGGTTTGCGATTGTTGTTGCTGCTGCTGTTGACACTGTTGTGGATGGATCCGTCTGAATCGTTCGGATCTTGCGAAAATGAGTCTTGGTAGGCGTCGTCGGAACAAGAAGGGTAAGTTTTTTTCTCATGTTATGAAAAGAAGAATTCGGGAGATGTGCCGAGCTGGCGATATGGGAAAACTGTCTATCACCGAGAGTGGTGAATTCGTTCGTCTGGTACGTTCTGGGCTCCAGCCGGTTTGCGCGCTCCCATTCAGGAATGATAAACTCGTCGAGAGTCTCATCACCTGCTCCATCATCATAGCCAGAATCTCCAAAGTCGATCACGTCGAATCTATAACGGGTTCGATGGTCAAAAAGAAAGAGAAAAGGAGACAAACCCAAAGACAGGTGAAGCCAATTTCTCTGTTAGCTAAACCGGGAAAGTAATCATAAATGGTTTATACGGCATCTCTTCTGACTTACACAGTCAAACCGGTTCGATTCGAAGCCGAGACAACATATCGATTGGAGAAAGAGACCCTCCATACACCCTGTACACCAGTCACCAGATCTTTGACAAACGTGCCATCCTTGATGTCCCACATCTTAAGCGTTCCCTCGCTACCACTAATGATCTTGGTTTCATCATGCTGGAAACAAGTGATGGCTCCTTGATGGCCTTTAAGAGTGTGTTGACACTCAAGAGTAGCCGCATCCCAAACTTTAATCGTCGAATCCGCCGCAGCGGAGACGAGGTGATTCGGAGAAATACCAAGAAGGCCGACTAAAGACGAGTGACCTTCCAGAGTAGCAAGGCATCTTCCAGTGATCAAATCCCATACTTTGACAGTACCACTGGAGAGACGCAGATCAAGTAGGCCAATTGTGAGAATAGCGCTCGTGATGTTTCTTTGTCTACAGTAAAGCAGTCCCACTTACTCCATCGACCCAGAGGCGACCCTGTTCCTTCTCGTATCCAACACTACACTGTAAACTGTATCGTTACAAGCAAAAGAATAACAAAGGATGATACAACATAAAAAGAGTACTGCAGTCAGATGATGCTCGAAAAGAGTACGCTGTGATTTCAAATAAGCGCACAAACCTTTTTGCGCATGTCCCCTCAAAGTATACAAACAAGTTCCTTTCACGATGTCCCACACCCGGACTGTACAGTCGTAACTGCCCGATACACAGTATCTTCCATGCGCGGCTATAGCCCTGACCGCGTGTGTATGACCCTCGAGCAGGTGATTGTGGAACGGATTCTCTTCTGGATTGACCCCCTCAGTTTTCTTCCTATACGGCTATAAGAACAAACCAGATCAATGACCCCAAGAGTGTTTTGTTCAGCGATCAGATAAGTGGAGCATCTCGTGAGAGACTATGAATGGAAACGCACATTCTTGTTCGATTTATACTCGGGCTCTCCATCCCGAGGCAGTCTCCAAACTCGGAGAGTGTTGTCTCGTGAGCCAGTAACGATAAGCGGGTAAGGCGGAAGGAACTCGCCGTTGGGCTGCTTGACAGGCTCAACAATTTGCAAGCATCGCTTTTCGGCATGATAGAAGAGACGAAGAAATCGTCGGTAATAGTCTCTTATGCTTCAAGCTCGAATCTGGAAAAATCACTTACGACTGTACTGGTATGGCCATGGAAAATATGCGTCTGCTCATGTCTCTTGATAGACCAAACACGGACTGTCCGGTCAGTGCTCCCGCTGACCAAGACATCCGCTTTGTACTGCAGGGCCCAGACACCTCCCTCATGGCCATCGAGTCGACAGCGAAGTGAACCGTCCTTGATGGCGTATATGTTGATTGAGTGCTATATTGGTGAAGGCGAAAAGTAACTTTAGTCGAGAAAAAAAAACCAAGACATAGATGATTCTTTTATATATGAGGCATGTTGAGGAACACATACATCATCACTCGCGGATACGATCTTGTCGTTGTCAAATTGAAGGCAGGTAACGACATAAGATCCATGACCTATCAGGACAAAAAAGGTCCATCAAACAAAATTGAGTCGGGTAGCACACAAGGGGATAGGTGCACAAGAAAGAGATCCTAGATGGGCGCCTCTCAATTCCGTGTGAGTCAACAAAAAATCAAGGCGACAAATGTTCTCACCATGAAACATGAATCGACCTCCTCTAGGCTTACGCCTGCTCCAGTTTGCTTCTTGCTGCTGCCTAAGCCTGTATACCTGTTTGAGCGGATGACTCCTTCTTCGTTTCTTACCTAGTTCAGCTTCCCATTCGCCCTCCTTGCCAGGTTCCTCGACTCTTCTAGAAATAGTAGCTGTGCCTGACCGATCATCATCTCCTTCGTCCGCTCCCATCTTAACGTCGCTGTTTGCGCCTGTTTGATTTCCATCCGGTCGGTCTTCGTCCCGAGTTTGCATTCTGGGAGATGATTCGTCGAACGGATCGGCCGTGACTTCGCCCGGTGTACCTAATGATCGACTACTGCCCGACTTTCGAGCGCGTTCCTCCCGTTCATCCATAACCTCCCACCGACGTCTAATTAGATCTTCTTCCTCTTCCTCTGCACCGTACCCATACCAAAACCCCTCAGCCTTGAGCCGGCCTGCCCAGATAGCTCGTTGGCTATCGATCATTTCGCTCCATTTACGACTAACCCGGGTGGCAGCTGCCAAACCTGGTCGGTCAAGAAACGTGAAGATGGCAATAGAAATCTCAACGGGGAAGAGCGATACAAAATCGAATTTGAGGGCGGGAGATATGAATTGAGAGACACGTTGGATGGATGGAAGAGTTGCCCGGCGTAGACATTGGATCAGGAAATGTTCTTTTATCTTGGGAGGAAGATGATCGAACTGTTCGAGAAGTTCAGGGAGAGAGTTGAGTGTGATGATCTCGGCTCCAGAACCTATACTCGGTTGATGTGGATCGAGTGGAGAGTCCTGAGTATGGGAAGCGGTTTTCGCTGTATTCGTTGTCGTTGTCGGAGATCGAGGAACATCATCGTCTATCATCGGAGAAGGTGAAGGAATCCCTCTTCCTATACTAGCATCTCGAAGCCGCTTCCTGGGCGGACTTCGGGTCATTCTTTCGCTTCCGGAGAATGTGGTGGTTCCCAAAGTAAACCGATTACCAGATGTAGGACTTTGCAAGCTGATATCATCCGGAGGCTCAGTCATTCTATCCTTACCCTTCCACTTAGTAGAATCTTTTGTCTCCATCGAACCCAAAACCTCGCCAAGGTCAACTCTGCGTAAACTTTGCCAGCCAGTCTCAGACCCACTCATTGGGGTTTTCGTCTTCTTCCATCCTAATCCAGCATATTCTTTTCGTTCTCCAAGAGCCTCTTCTTCGTTCGATCCTTGATCGGTGAAGACAACTTTTTTACCACCAAGGTTCATCGAGAAAGACCGAAGGTCATCCGGGGTTGGTTCTGAAGCGAGAGGGTATAGGCTTGGTGAGAGGTGGGTAGGAAGTGGAATTGTAGGGTGTCCTGACGAGTTGGAAGTGGACGCAGGTCGAGGCGCAGGAAGGCGTAATGGAGGAAACGTGGTGATTGTACGAGTGACATGAGTAGTTCTGAGAAAGAACGATGAGCGGTCGACCGGGATGATTATATGCGGGGAGGTATGTTAAGTCAGCATGTGAAAGGTACGCTAAAACAAAAGGAAAAATAAGATGATGAAACGAACATTGTCTCTGTAACTCCCGGCTCCCATACAAGATACATCGACCCATCTTCTCCTCTTTCTACCCTCGAGGGAAACCTACCATCTGGTACGGCAGTACTCATACTGGACGGTCCGTGGCTTTGATTTGGGTGAGAGATAGTAGGTTGGGAGACAACTGTTGAGCTACTGAGACCGGATGTCGATGTTCGGTCTCCCGTCCCGAGAGATGCCGAAGGGGAGAGTGTGACTGAGCGCATATCCCTATCTGATCTCGAGAAGGCCATATGTTTCTAAAAGAAAGAGAAAATAATGAGAACGGACAAGAGAGAAAAGAGAATGATATGACAGTTGGAGAAGAAGGAGAAGAAAGAGGAACGAGTGGAAGGACGAGATGGGTCCAGAAGCGATCTGAGCGCGAGGGACCGAGGAGGTCGGTGCCTGACGACTGCGCGGTGAGATTGCTGCGCGATCAGGATTCGATTGTGCCTGGGGTTCTGCGCGATGATACAAACAGTGTCTTTTGTAGGATACACATCGTTCATGGACAAATACAAGAGGGTACGGAAGGATGATGGCAGAGAGAAAAGCAATACGGTATTTGGGACGTAATAATAGGAGATCTTGAAAGGAAACGAGAGGGTTTTTATTGGAAGAAGAAAGAAGAAAAAAAGAAACCAAACAACCAAAAACATCGAGGGTATCGTATGAAAACATATACAATAGAAAAGAACAAATGAAGACAACTCAAACAATAGACAAAAAGGACGATAGTTTAGTCAAGCTACACTACTTGCCAACTCACTCACACCAATCTCTCTCCTTCTTCAGTCGTTCCTTCTCCATCTCTTCCCATTCACCCTCTGAAAAGTCATCTTCGCACAGGTCTCCTTTCTTCTTTGCTACCTTTTTCACCGGTGGAGGCGGCAGCTTTTTTGGCTGAGGCAGAATATTTTGATGAAGCGGAGCAATCCGATGGCGTCTTGACAGGCCAGATGGTCGTACGAGTCCCGATGTTTGGATTGAAGGAGACCGAAGCGGAGTCGAATGCTTGTGTATGATAGACGCCAACGAGTTGGCTGGAAAGTAAGGGGAAAGAGGAAGCGAGAACAGACATAAACGTAGATAATGTTAGAATCGTCTAAAGACAGAGCAAAGACTATGAGGGAAACGAGACAAACTTTGAGGTGTTTCAGTTCCTGTATGGGATTTTCCGGGTCCAGGACTAGAAAATCTACTGGTAGCCGAGCCTTCCCGTTTGAAAGGCGGCCGATGCCTCGGGATACTCACCCTCGGACTATCCGCCACTACAATGGTGTTTGAAGACGAAGCTAAGCCTTGAGGCCGTTTCAGGCTGATTTCCGTTGTCGATTTTGTTGTTGTCATTGTCGTGTGTGACGGAGAAGGAGGAGGAAGAGGCGCGGGCGTAGGCGCCAATGAATTCTAAAGTAAAGTAACGTCAAGGGTGTGAGAGACGAAGATTGACGAAAGAAGGAATATGTGTGGAACGTACCCTCGTCTCGTCTTCGTCGTCTTCCTTGTCTTCCTTCTGAACATCATCATCTAGCTTGACTTCCTTAATTTCTTTTTCTTCCTCGACTTCGATCATATCCTCGTCTTGACCCACAGTCTCATCCTCAACCTCGATCTCCTTCGCGCTCGCTTTTCCCTTGGCCTTTCCTTTCGCCTTTCCCTTCTTTATCGACACCTTTTTGACCGCTGGTTCCTTCATGTTCTTCCCGGCTACTTTTTCCTTCAAGTCCGTGTCGTTTCCAGTCACCTGGGTCTCCCTTGCAACCACGATTAATTCCTCTCTGTTGAGCCCAACACTCGCCTGATCAACTGGTTCATCTTCGTTGCCATCGCCCTTCTGTTCCCTCTTGGCGGAACTCTCTTCGTCTATGTGTACTCCCTCAGTCTTCTGCTTTGTCTCTCTTCCAGAAACGACCCCGCTAGATCTGATCTCAATCAAACGCTCGTCAATTTCGTCTGGTGGAATCTCTTTGTAGTTGACCTGATTCTTTCCACGTCTCTTCGTTGAGTGCTCGTCCGTCCATAGTGAAGTCGGTGCTGGCACAGGTTTAGATGTGTGCTCGTCTTCATCAGTTTCAAAAGCGTACCCTTTCGGTGGACCTTTCTTCTTTGGTTTCTTGGTGACCGTCGTAATAGAATCAAAAACGACTTTCGTTTCAGGTTCTAACACTGTTGCACTCTCATTGGGAAGCGGAGGAGGGGGAGATAGGGAAGGAGATTGAGAATCGACCATATGGGGCACATACAGATCTCCTTCTGCGGATGTCTCAAAATTTTGAGGTTTAGGTGTCGGAGGTTTTGGAACTGGCGCTAACATCAATTCAGTCTCTGGCTCAGAAGTGGTCGAAGAGGGGGATGAATGAATCATCATCGGTCGCTTGGCTCTGACAGCTGTGCCGGACGAGGAAGAAGAGGACCGCGAAGATGTCGCCGTGGCGGATTTGGTCCCAGATCGTAGACCAACCTCTTTTCCTCTGCCGTTCGTCTTCGATTCAACCTTTGAATCCGCCCTACAAAGGTCCTTCGTCTTCATCTTTGATTTTGACATTGATCGAGATATATCCCCAGGCTTGGAGCTGGTCGCCAAATCAATCACCTCCATTGTCTTCCCAGCTGGACTCTTAAAAGAAGACAGTCCGATTGGATCGCTCTCGACGTCAGTATTATCTCGGCCGCGCCGTCGATCCTTTGTACGCTCGTTTTTGTCCTTTGTGGATTCCTTGCTTTTCATTGAAGTAGAGTGCTTCCTCTCTCGGGGATCTGATGATCGCCCTTTTCCTCGCTTTTCTTCTCGATCACCTTCCTCTTCGTCAGACAGGTCTCTAGTCTTTCGCTTGATAGAGGGTTTGGGCGCCTTCATAGACGACACGTCTGCTTGCCCAGTTGCGTCTCTGCTATATTCTGCTGGGTTTACCGAGTCTATTGGAAGAGGCGACAGAGTAGGCGTATGGTAGATCCCCTCGGGTATCAGCCCTGAAAGTGCCTTCGAGGAAGAGATGACTGGAGGAGGACCCATCGACCAATCTTTGCTACCTTCGGCATGCTTCGTCGATTTCTCGGTGGGCGCGATGGGAGATGTACCTCCAGACTCGATAAGTTTCTCTCGGACAATCATCCTAGGTTTCGGTTTTGGCCGAGCTCGTCCCTCGGTAGGGGTTTCGATCTGGTCGACGTCGATAGCGCAAGGGTATGGGGTAGACGCGTTAGAAGAAGGGGCAGGAACAGAGGAAGGAGCAGACGAGGCGGGAGAGTTGGAAGAGGCATTTGGACCGCTAAGAAGAAGCGCAGGATCTTGAATGGGCTGATAGGAGGGACCGTTTGTCGCGTTTGGAGTAAATGTGGATAGGGAGCTGAACTGTTTGGGATTGGATGAAGCTAAAAACAAGAATAACATGATGATCAACATTAACAGGTCGAGCAAACAAAACTCGGGAACAATCACTAACTATCTTTCGAACTCGAGCTCCAAGTAACTCCACCTGGTTTGCTTAAGCTTTGAAGCGATGGGGTGCGCGCCCGACCTTCTTCCTGATAGCTTCTCTCGCCGCTACTCTGAATGGCCTTTTCTGATCGGCCGCCGAGACTGTTGATCGAGTCATCAAGCTTAAATGGATGACCAGGAGGTCCATCCCATACATCAAATCCACTCTCAAGTTCCCTGGCAAGAGTGGAGTCTGGGGGAAAAGGGCTGAGAATGTTCCCACCAGCACCGACAGGAGAATCTATAGAGAACGGAGAGGGCCGAACGTGACTCTCACCCATCGATACCGCGGGTGAATGTACGAAAGAGCGTATCGGAGGCATCATGGTCGATGTCGGAGACGCATTCGAAACGACGGAGAAGGTAGAGGCCGATGAGGACGAAGAAAATGTATCAGGCACAATGGACGGTGTATAAACGATAGCTGGATGGGTGGTGGATGAATCGGTGGTGGGATTGATAGTCGTCGGATGGGTCGAGGTGGACGACAATTTCAGTGCCAACTGAATCTCTGCTTCTTCTCTCCTTCTAAAAACACAATGAATAAAAATACCTTGAGTTATGTTGTCATGATGTTTCAAGTTTATCCTTTTTATGTAGGTTCTTACCTGGACATTTGATCGACGATCATCTATCACCTTGGTGGACGAGGTGGACAAGGTGGGGAGTGTGTGTACTTGTGTGTAGGGGTTAATTAGGGAACCTCATGCTTAGTCAGCGCATGGGGGTGATGATTCGTTCGCCTCCTCGCTTTCTTTAGATCAACCTCGCTCTTTCTCTTTCCATCATATACTCTCATCTACGTCCATCCTAGACCACTCGATAACTCTCATGTCCTCACCTGATAGCAAATCAGGGAGTTCAGAGTCTGACCTTCATCTACCGGTATTAATTCAATTGAAAGATGATCCTCCAGGGTTTACCTTAGTCCCTTCGGTAGGTCACGACTCATAATCTCTTGTCTTCCGCTTTTGTCTTTATCACTCGTTCTTCATTTACATGACCATCTTTCTCTCGATTTCTTCCGTTCTTTCTTACGATCATATAGACCCGGGATCGATCTGAAGGTTCAAAGAACTTGTTTCCTTCGCCTCCTGTTCCTGCTCATCCCTCATCCCCACCTTCAGTCTCCTCCCTCCTTCCATCTCTTCCCGAACCACTTTTTCTTCCGTCTCCATATTCTCCTGCCCACCCTGCTTTTCATGCGCTCTCCTCAAAGGCAGAGCGTTATCTTGACGGACAACGGACCCTGTTTATTTCTCAAATCGAAGAGGCTATTCAGACATACCGAGAAAAGTGGAATACCGTTCAGGACCAGGTTAAGCATGAGGTCGGTGAGATCTGGGAATTGTTCGAGAAAGAACTCGAGGAAACAAAAAACAAGTCCAAGCCCGATAGCTCAACAGCAGCCAACAGTTTCCATGCCTTCCCTTCTGCTGGGTCTGCTCCAACCTCGAACCAGAACGGTCACCGAACGGAAGGTTTTGCCCCGTCCAAAGTAAGCAGTAGCGTCGAGACTAGCCCAAGCCGTCATCCATCGGCTGAATCAAAGAGGTCCAGAATGACAACCAATACGTCGGATCGAACGACATCACCTGCTTCTGATATTATCGAGCCGAAGGCCATTCCTTCACTCTCCTCTGCAGAGAGTCTAATACCGTCTTCTCATCAGCATCCTGGCCCTTCTCTTCTTGGAGCGTCGCTTCGAAACTCTTACATGCCCAGTCGATCTATCCCCTCAACGTCTACCCCTCGTCCTACTTTCGTCACTAACGATAACGATCATCTCAGATCAATCAGCACGTCTTCATCTGTTTCTGCTCATCCTATCGCGTCTCCTAACCATCACTCTCAGACCACTGCTGACCCGACAGATAAAGACATGGCTACTTCATTACTCGTGTCCAACTGGGCTTCTCCCCCGAATTTGATCTTTAGAGGATCGACTGTGAACCAGACGGGAGCCCATCTTGCTCAGGGAGTTGCTGAGATGGGGACAGGGGCTGAAAACCACAATGCCGACACTACAGAGGTTGTGGTTGCTCGGCCGGAAGACGAAGTAAACAGAGTGCTGGAGAAAGCGATGGAGGATGAAAAGAGAGAGAGGTCAGGAAAGAAAGTAAAGAAGCGGGTGGCATTCAAGGAGGCGGACAACGAAGAGGATGGATCTCGATCCGAGATTGTGGAAAGGGGACCAAAGACTCATAAGCAAGACACGGAAGAGGAGGAAGAGGAAAATGGAAAGGATGAAAGTGATCATGAGGATGGTCCGTTCGGATTTCTCAAACTTGATCGTGCACTCTTAATCCCTCCCCAAACTGACCATGAGTCCTTTCGTTTTTAGTATTCGATTTTGAGCCTCCTCTGCCCCATACGCCTATCTCATCGGAACCAACCCTGCTTAACATCAAATCTGACAAATCCTCCGCTCTCTCGCTCGAACCATTAAACTCTTCCCCATCTTCTGGGACAGACTTGGCTGACGAGAAAGCAAATGAAGACGAACCGATGTATGCCCTCGATGGGTCACAGAGTTTAAGGGCCGTGATGAGCACATTTGGCGGTAGGGGAGACGCGTCTCAAGAGCAACAGAAAATCGATTCCAAGGAGGTGGAGAAGGAGAAGAAACAACAATCGGAGATTGACCGAGTGGCGGCTTCGATGGGGAAACTGTGAGTGACTTTGTCCAAACGAAATAAGCCTAATTATGGCCATCAAACTGATCGGCTTGGATGAGGCCTTCCCTTCTTTTCTTCTCTGTTTCCTTTAGTACTGCGGCCAACTTACCGAGTCACCGGGCTGCTTTTAAAGACAAAGACAAGAAATGGCAGTTATATGGTCGATTGGCTCCCCTTTCCGACAGTCTCACAGATGGAGTCGCAAGTTCAGGTCTGGTCTTTCTCTTTACATTCAATCTTTTTGCATTTTTCCTCTTTCTTTACTTCCCCGTAAAAAGTCCTGACTTTGATGTATCTATTTGGGCGCTCCGTTTTCAACCCTTCACAGATGGTAAAGTGCATTACGGACAATCTCTCCCCATAGCTATCGCCCTTCCCTTCAACGTCGCTTCTCAGTCAGGCGCTCCTCAAGGAAAAGATTTAGAGCGGAAGACGTCCCTAGCCGATCGAGAGATATTTGTTCCCCCTCTTCGAAAAGCTATGCAAGTTGTCGCAAGGTCTCCTTCAAACTCTGCCCGTCGAAGCTCGAACTCTCCCAATCCGACCGACCGAGCGTCTCCGTTTGGACTTCGTAGAGTTCATCCACACCTTACTCAGGTCCCCTCGCCTATTCCTGAAAGTCCTCAATCGACACCTCCACCTGCTTTCTCGGCTCTTCCTTCATCCGATGATAAGTCCTCTCCGATTTCTGGAGTGAACGCTGGCACTCAAAGCCGACCGTCCTATCTATCAAAAAGGACGTCAAGCTATCTCTCTGCTGCCGGTTCATTGGACCCAGGACCAATGTTGGAGCAGGCGGGCGATGAGACTGATCCGGGGAGTGACGATGACGGAAAGGGATTTATCGCTCCTCATTTGAAGTCAAAGGCTGAGCGAGGGACAGATGTCGGCTGGGCGAGCTTGGTGGATCGATAGATGGGTTGTCTCGTGTTTGGACAGGTTTCCGTCATCTGGTTATATCTCTGCCTTGATCTTCGCATGTCTGGTCAAATTAATCCATATGATTTAGCTATCGGCCACTAAGTCCATCTTGTCTTGTCTTTTTCCTTTCTCTTTCTCTGTTTTTTTTTCTTTCCTTTTTTCCCCTTTCTTTGGTTTGTCGATTTGTGCCCACGTTGTGGACACTCTTCTTTGCTTTTCCTCTCTGACAGTCGTGTCTGATCGCGAGCTTTGTGTGTGTGAATGTGTCTCTATATGTTGTGTAGCCATACCAATCATCGGATGAATAAACTATCTCTTCTCGTCTGCGTGATGCAGGGATGATCACATGCGTCCCCAACCCATTTCTAATTGATACACCTAGTTGACAGGCTTCTAGTCCTCTTCATGTATTTTTTCTTCTTCTTTTGACTTTCACTCGCTGTTCGACAGGTATTGAGGAGAAAGATAAATCAAAAACATACAGAATGCCATAAACAGAAGAAACAACCTAATGGTCTCCTCTGGTCGTCGCGTATTTGTCCTTCAGAGCCTCCTGCCCGCCAACTCCACCTTCGAAATTGGGGCCGGTTCCAGGCCCAGAATTGGCCGCTGCCCATTTGTTCTGAAGATCTTGATCACGGAACCTTTGAGTGAGATGAATAACTAGCGCCCAGGAAGTAAGAGACCATGTGCCGAGCACGAAGAACGTTCGGCGAGCCGGGTTAGTGATCCCGAAGAACCTAGGACCGGTGGTACCTACAGGGAAAGGAAGTACACAAAGCAGCTGTTAGTCAAAGATGCTTGGTATTTCAAAGAGAGAGGAAGCAGGAAAGGATAAGTACTAATGAAGACACCGGAAAGAACGGTGAGAAAGGATCCCGAATCCTATAAGGTTGAAGACCATCGGGATATGAGCATACAAAGGATACATCAGCAATCTTTCAGAGCGGGTTCTTTCGAGAATACGGACTGTCTGAACAAGAGAGAAAGAGGTGGAAACGTACAAACCCTCGGACAAGAGGTGCACCGGCATCAGGCATCTGCAAAACATTGGCCGATCCTAGTTCTTCACTGGCCTTCACAATCGGTACAACTGGTGTAGACGGAGCTGCGAGACCACCGGGTGGACCGGCTCGAGCCGGCTCAAGGGTTGGTGGAGAGGAAGAGGTCGATGGAAAAGAATGAGGAGTAGAAGCAATAGGTACAGAGCTGGCTTCTGAAGGTTTAGATGAAAATGGCCACATGATGGAGGTTGATGGACAAAGATGATGAACGATGATGAGGTGACGGAGATGATGAAGTTTGAATATAGAGGAGATGAGCAAATATGACCTGGCGTCAAGCTGATGCTAGTATACCTTACAAGACAGTATGATTCTTTCCACAAATATGAATATTCTTTCTTTCAGACTCAACAACGGACATAGAACATAGATGAAGATTTGTACAAAGGACGAGAATAAGGAGTCCGAAGATAGGAGAAAGAACAAGCTTGAAGGAAAAAAGAGAGAAGAGAAAAAGGAACCCCAATGAGTGGTAGATGGTATGATGTCATCCAGAGACATGAGCAGTTGACTTGAAGGATGGAAGACTAGAAGGGTTGACGCTACACCGAAGCTAGAATCGTAAGGTTCAACAAGAGAAAAAGGTCATCAGAGCCTGTGATGTAGCTTTCAAGATCATAGAAAGATAACTGGCTCACGAGGGACGATTTTGAGCACTCGATCTGATTTCAAACAAAAATAAGAAGAATACATCATAACAACATCCTCAGAACGAGTCAGTCCTTATAATTCGCCTTCTACTTGTGGACTTTGAAGCTATAAACTTGGCTGAGATATAGACATACCTCCAACTTTACAGGAATACAAGAACCCGGTCACGACCTCTCCCTCCCGGATCCCTGTGTTTGCCGTCTTCTCCCAATGCTCCTTTGCCTGGTTTGCAAATATCTCATGGGCCGCCTGAACATCGGCCAGAATGGCTGTCCTTCTCAACGGATTCTTCCTCCGACGCGATACCTTGGGCTTCACAACAGATTCAGCCCCGGATGGGCCAGAACCCGAGTTAGAAGGATAGAGGGTCTGGGCTGAAACACAACCAACCCATCACGTTTTTGTCATCAGAACGTAAACCAGTTCGTATTGATTCGATGATTCAGAAAGGGACTTACGAAGTGGAGCTGAAAAATCCGAATGAGGAGACGGTTCGATGATCGGGTTAAGATTATTGTGAAGGACGTATTTTTTTAATGTATTCGGAGGGAATAAACGGAAGTCAAGCTAGATTTTTTCGCCGTGAAGTTCGACGGCCAAGAGAATATGTTGTTAGCGCAAAAGATGCCTTTAGTCTGGTAAAACTATTAGGAAAAACTAGGAAGGAAAAGTGATCAAATTCTAATCAAAACTTGAGAGAACTACGAACCTTGCTTTCCCTCTTGATATCTTCAGCGTTAGATGATCCAGCAACTGGAGCAGCAGCAGCCCCCGCTGAAGCCGAGACTTTGCCCCCTGCGTTATCTTTAGCTACTTTGTTTGACCTAGAGCTGGACTCATCATCGTCTCCTGTAGCCGGAGCTCTTTTCCTCTTTATCCGAGAAGTAGATACAGCTGCATTACTCGATGTTGTAGGGCCTTGTTGAGGTCTTGAGCGTTTGTCATCACTGTGAGAAACCGATATAGATCAGTTTTGAACTTTGCTTTCCCAAAAGGTATCGAGAGCAGACACTCTTCAGAGAATCTCATCAAGCGTTTCCTTGACTTACTTTGATGCCATTTTAAAAGCTTCTCAGGTCAAGAGAGAACAATATGAACGTGCTATATGGTTGAAACCGGATGGGATGTATCCACTGTTCTCTACCTAAAAGATGCAGAGATAACACGAGTAGATAGAAAGCTATGTAGACATAAGTCACGTGATTACATCTGTCTGATTTTATTTCTTAGATAAAAACATTTTTTTATATTTACAACTCAATCAGACTCAACTTCGTCTTTCCTTCTTCTTTCGTCCTTCTTTTTATTTCAATAGAAATCTTTTTAGACATGTCCTCTGCCGAAATTAAGCCCAAGAAGCTCAAAAAATCCAAGGGAGCGTTCGGCAAGAACGGTGTGGATCCCCGAGTCCAGCCCACTTCAGGCGAAACCTCCACCACTACTCCTTCCGAGTCCACGAAGAAGGACAAGAAGCGAAAGGCCGAAGAAACTGTTGATGAGGAATCGGCGCCTACTACAACCGAGGTCGTCGACGATGAGGCTGCCAAGAAGGAAAAGAAGAGACTCAAGAAGGAGAAGAAAGCTGCCAAGGCTGCTGCTGCCGCTGCTGCTGGCGGATCGGTAGAGAGTGTGGATGTCGTGGAATCCACCCCGAAGGCGGATGCCGCCGTGACCGAGGCTGCTCTTGAGCAACCTCCTGCCAAAAAGTCCAAGAAGGAGAGGAAGAAGAAGGAGTCTGAATCTGAATCTGCTCAGCCTGTGGCTTCTTCCTCCAACTTGATGGATTCTTCTTTGACCGCCGTTTCGCAGGCGTACCTAAAGGAGCACAACATCACGCTCTCCCAGCCTTTTAACCCTCTACTCGAAATGTCTTCCATCCCAATCTCTGCTAAACTCGCTCCGGCTTTAAAGGCGTTCTCTAAGCCGACGCCCATTCAAGCTTGTTCGTGGCCTGCTTTGTTCACTGGAAAGGATGTCGTTGGTATCGCCGAGACAGGTTCCGGAAAGACTCTTGGTTTTGGAGTGAGTTTCTTTACGTTTTCTTTTCATTTTACAGCCGTTCTCCTTGAATTCGCTTGCGCTTCATTCTGATGAATATTTTTTTTCGTTTCGGCGTCTTGGTTACAATTGTTCTATCTGTGCTCTTGCCTTGGTCTCTTATAGATTCCCGCTATGCAACACGTTATTGCCACCTCTGCATCTTCCGGAAAACCTGTGACCGCGTCACCTCAAGTCCTCATTGTTTCCCCTACTCGAGAGCTTGCGCTTCAGACGGCCGAGACTCTCAGCTCGCTGTGCGAACTTCTCGGTTACAAATGCGTGTGCTTGTTTGGAGGAATGCCTAAGACACAGCAGATTCAACAGCTCCGACAGCCCGGCTTGAAGGTCGTCGTTGGTACCCCCGGTCGAATCCTTGATTTGGTGAACGACGGAGCGGTCAAGTTTGACAAGTATGTTTTTACTGTTTTTCTTCCTTTCTTTTCCATATCATTATCATCTTTTTGTGAGCTTGATTGTTTTATCCAAATTGACGCGTGCGCATGTTGTCTACCTGTTATCTTCTTCGTTTCAGGGTTGACTACATGGTTTTGGATGAGGCCGATCGAATGCTCGATAAAGGATTCGAGAACGACATCCGACAAATTATTGGTCAGACTCCTACCGCCAGTCGACAAACCCTTATGTGTTAGTAGTATATCTCTTACGGTGCAAGACAAGTGAAATAGCACACACAAGTCTTATAATGATCTCTGGATTGAACTGACGAGCCTATATTGGTTGCCT
Organism: Phaffia tasmanica; assembly: GCA_014825565.1. Classification (NCBI taxonomy): domain Eukaryota; kingdom Fungi; phylum Basidiomycota; class Tremellomycetes; order Cystofilobasidiales; family Mrakiaceae; genus Phaffia; species Phaffia tasmanica. Next base: position 15,597 of record MVAI01000214.1, on the reverse strand, counting down.
TCTTAGTCTCTGCTACCTGGCCAGAGTCTGTCCGACAGCTTGCTGCTACTTTTATGAAGGCGCCTGTCAGGGTCACCGTCGGTTCTGATGAGCTTTCTGCCAACACCCGAGTTGAGCAGAGTACGTACTTGTCTTTGCGTGTTTTCCGTTTCGCATCAAGAATTCTTAAGCTCTCACCTGACACTATTGACCTTGTCAATTCTTCTATCTGATATGTTTTGGATTGACAGACATTGAAGTGTTTGATACTTCGCGAGAAAAGGATCCTCGACTTCTTTCTCTCCTTCGATCGCACTCAGCCGCTTACGCCGGCGGAAACAGTAAGGTACCTCTTCGAATCCTTGTGTTCGCCTTGTACAAGAAGGAGGCTACCAGATTGGAGCAGACCATTCGAAGGGCTGGGTTCAAGGTCGCTGGTCTCCACGGAGATATGGGTCAGAAAGAGAGGATGGACGCGTTGGAGGGCTTTAAGAGCGGAGAAGTTGGAGTCTTGGTCGCGACTGGTACGTCAATTAGAACTGATTTCGTTCACCTGGTCGTTCTTATTAGTATCTATGACTCCATGACTATCGTTCCAATTCTGGTATTAAAAAAACTCTTTTTTTTTCTTTTTGTCGATGGCAACGATAGATGTTGCTGCTCGAGGTCTTGATATCCCTGATGTCTCGCTTGTTATCAACGTGACGTTCCCGTTGACCGTTGGTCAGTTCGACTCTTTCTTTGGTTGACTGAAAACGCTGGATGTACACCTCTCATTTGACTGTCCAATCATATTCATTTGGTTCTATAGAAGACTACATTCATCGAATTGGTCGAACCGGACGAGGAGGAAAACTCGGAAAGAGTGTGACGTTCTTCGTCAGTATCCTCTACTTTCCATTCTCTCTTCAATCTCTATAAACTGACTTTTGTTGCTTCCTGGGGACGTATTCAGACCGGAGAGAACCATGAGACCGCGCTCGCTGGAGAGTTCATGCGAGTCATCCGAGACGCCGGTGCCGTCGTTCCCAAGGAAATGGATCGATTCCCCTCTACGATCAAGAAGAAGGGTACGTCATATTTTCTCTGTATTTAGCATCTGATCTCTTTCTTTCTTGTTGCCTTAAGTCTTACATGTGAATATTTTCCTCGGCTTCCCGAATGGCGTATGATCCTTGGGCTTACACAGAGCACGGCTCGTATGGAGCGTTCTTCAAGGATATCTCGGATGCACCCGCGGCCAAGAAGATCAAGTTTGATTAAATGACACGATTCCCCTCTGTTTCTTCTTCTTTTTTCTCCGTGTCCGTAGGTGCGCATCTTTATCCTATTATTTGACAATGATCACACAAAAAAGGAAATGTGAGGAAAGAAAAGAAAAGAACTTGAACGAAGAAGAACAGAGAAAGATCTGAGTGATGACGTAATAGTGACCAAGCTAAATTCCGGAGACATCCAGACTGGCCCTTAATCCCGCACTAAGCCCAGGCGAGAGGGAGAAAAAACGCGAATCTGCCTTTGCCCATCACACACATCTATCAAACCACCTGTGCTCTTGATCGTCTTGACTCTTTCCACTATCCCTTTTATCAAATTACATACAACTCAGTGCTCATAAACAATGTCTCATCCTAGTCCTGCTCCTCCCGTGCTTTATTCGTTCCCAGAGAACACCGAGCTCGTCTCGGCCGTGGCCGATTTTGTGCTCAAGGCTCAGAACGACGCTATCAGGAAGCGAGGAGCTTTCACCTTGGCTATCTCTGGTGGAAGTTTGCCGGCCAACTTGAAAGGTCTTATCGGAAAGGAAGGTGTACTTTGGGAGAAGTGGTGAGTTTTCACTTCCTTTCCATTCTTTCGATTTGGTTCGATGAACTCTGCCGGGTTGAGATCGTTTCTTCCTTGAATGGCTAGACGAGTTACTCTATGGGAGATGTTAGCTGTGTTCACAAATGGTTAGAGAAGGCCCATCACCGTAAAGTTGGAATGTTCAGCGGGAATAGAGATGCGCTGGCTGTATGAGTACTGTAGTTGAGAACTCGACTTGTCTAGATTTCTAGACGATAACCACATGCGGCGCTCTAAAAATATTGGATTTTTCTCAACCTGTTATCTCACACCTTGCTTGCCTTCAATTTTTTCTCTCTTCCGAAAATTATTTTCGTTTCAGGGAGGTCTTCTTTTGCGATGAGCGTCTCGTCGAGCTCGACCATGAAGACTCCAACTATGCTTCTGTCAAAAAGCTTTTCCTCGACCACACGACCATCTCACCTAACCAGGTTCACACCATCAACACTTCGCTGTTGAACGACCCCGAAGAGCTCGCTGATGAGTACGAACGGCAATTGATCGCTACGTTTGCTCAGCGAGATGCCGCCCGGTACCCAGTGTTTGATTTGATTCTGCTCGGAATGGGTCCTGATGGCCACACTTGTTCGCTCTTCCCTGGACACGAACTTCTCACTGAGGAGGACCGATGGGTGGCCTTCATTGAGGACTCTCCCAAGCCGCCGGCGAAGCGAATCACGTTCACATACCCGGTGATTAACCACGCGTACCGAGTCGCCTTCGTCGCCGCTGGAGAGGGTAAGCAGGACATGTTGGCAAAGGTTTTGGATGAGCCTGAGGCCGGCTTGCCAAGCAGTCGAGTGCGCCCGGCTGCGCCCGGCCAGATCTTCTGGTTCACAGATGATGCTGCCACGGCTAAAGTCAAGTACTCCAAGGTTTGTCCGTCGTATCAAGAACATTTTGTTCTTCCGTCTCAAAACAAGTGGGGATCACGTGCTGACGTTATTTGATCTTTGCTTTTGATATCCAGACTGAGTTTCCGAAAAGTCTCGCATAAGGGTTTATCAAGACTATAGGATGGCCGGCAGGAGGGATTCAGTAAGGGAGGTAAGGCGAGTAAAGGAAGAAGGAAAGAGGATGTTTTTGTATTCCCAAAGACGGGAAGGGCTTTCACTGCAGAAAGAGCTTTATGTGTAACGTTTCACCATTTTCGAGCTTTCTTTCCTTTCTCTTTCTCTCTATCATCCTCATTTTGCCCTACTCTCTGTTGCTCTGTGTCTATCATTCGTTTATTTCATTTATCCAAACTTCGTTTCTTGATATATTTTTATTATTTCTTTGTCTCGGGCTATCAGCCTATGGATTTGATAACATTTATGTCTCCAATCCTATTTTGCTTCTTCTTTCTCTTTTGATATATATATAAACATATATCACCCAGTATCCTACTTGATGCAAATTCTCGACGTATTCTCTGATCTGCGTTGCACGAAAGCTATCCTCTATAGAACTCTTGATGGCACTCTATCTACCTGTCTGTCTATCTGTCTCTTGATGAATCAACATGCTCGGATTTCCAGTTAAATCTCTTCTCACTTGTCGGTGCTAAAAGCCTGGAAAAAGACTGACACGTCACTACACACCTTCGATCAGTCTAACCCTAACCGAGCTCTTTTTCCTAATAGCTTTCTTCAAATTTTGTAGTGACCCATTAGGAACAGATCCTAATACCTTTTTCTTTCACTTACTGTTGTCGTCACCATCTGGGCTAAAAGTCGTTAAATTTAGAATCCTAACAATCACACCTCTTTTGTCGGATCCTCGCTTGAACGGGAGGGTTAGAACAGAACGGGTAGAACAGGTAGAATAGGACAACAATGTCCATCCTTGGTTTCGTCCAGATCGTCATCTTGGTTGTTTTACACGTCTTGCATGCCCTTTTCACCTTTGTCTCAATCGTCCTCCCCTTGGCCAGCAAGTATTTCTCTCGTCCCTGGACAAGCACTACCGATTCCTTCTCTTCTTCGTCTTCTCCTTCTTTCAACAAAAAACCTCCACCGAGGCATGTTTCGCTCATACTCGTCCCTCCAGGTAATGGAATAACTCAAGGGCCTGTTAAAACCGAGAAAGCCATGCTGGAAAGCATACGAGGATTGTTGACTTGGGCAGCAGCAGAGGGTGTAGAGGAATGCAGTGTGTTTGAACCAGGTCGTCAGTCGGGTTTCTTTCTTTCTTTGATTCATTCTCACTTTCTTCTCCTTCTCTCATTCGTTCGGGTCTTTTTCAACTTTGCTCATCCTTGGTCTATTAAATGTACAACTTGCAGCCAATCCTTGCCTTCCTTCGGTGGTAGCTCCTCTCGTTCGCATGCTGGTGTGCCTACCCCCAACATTGCCGCAGGCAACTCGGTCACCACCACTCTTGTCCAATCCAACCCACATTCAACAGCCTTGCTCCACAACCTTGGCGCTCTCGCCTTCATCATCCTCATCTTCATTATCATCTTTGTATTCACAGTCATCCTCCTCCTTTCCTCCGTCACCGCCGTCGTCGTCACCTCCGCCGTCCCTGTCATCCTCGGCGTCTTCGTTACCATTCCCTCGATTGACTAAAGAAGTGTTCTGGTCAAACGGAATGCTCAAACTACAAGTCCCTTTATCTTCGCTATCAGCCAGTTCAGAAACGTCGAGCAAGACTATCAGTCTAGCCTTGTTGACGGCCGAGAGCTCGTACAATGTCTTGGTCAATATTTCTCGGGATCTAGCCAGAAGTCCTGAAGGAACACAACCACTTGACGTCAAACAACTCGACAGGTTGATCCACCGTTAGTTCAAGCTTTTTTCTTTCTTTTCAAATTGACATTCCAACAGTAAACGTTATACAACACAAACTTGATGAAACCACTGATCCATTTTCTTCTCAATTGCGTTTTTCTCATTCAGAGAAACTTCCGTTTCAAACATCGCCTTCACCCGACCTTATGTTGATACACCGACTGTCGATCCCTTCCTTATGGACTCGACTAGCGCTTTTGATATCTCCTTCGTGGGGTGAGACTGATGGACTGAAGCTTTGGGATTATCCTCCCTGGGGACTCCGGGTAACTGAGATTTGGTGTGTCCCTCTCTCCTTTCCCTCCTCTCATCTGCGCTTCATACTGTCTTTAGCTTTTTAATCCATCCTGACGACCCTCGCGTTTCCTCTATTCTGCTATCCGTTGAAACAATGAACCGTTTTCCCCTTCTGAAACAAGCCAAACATCACACAGCTTGATATCTAGCTCGATATCTTCCACTCAGATACCGTCTCCTGAGACTCGATCGATCCGGCCGCTCGAAATAAAAGACTGGGCGCAGGCGCTTAGAGCATGGGATGGGGTTGAGCAACGATTTGGAAAATAAACAGAGAACTTTGTGTATTGTGTATAAACGTTGTCTTTGACGGCTTTCAAGATTAAAGAGAGACAGACTGGCTAGAACGAAACACTCATTGAGGCATTCTTATCTGTATTTGGCGAGTCTCTAACCAAGGCTTGATCCCTCTAGTTTAACCTTTCCTCCTTTCTCTCTCTTTTACATCAACACACTAAAGTTGTTTCTCCCGCCTTTGTCCCCTGCAAGCAACGTCTTTTTCTCCCACTCACCGACCCCTCTGTCAGCTACACCTGTCTTCCAAAGCCAGTATCCTACACCCTTCTCGTTCTTCGCTCGTTCTCTCACAAGATCATATCCGATGGATTTCATTAGGCCAGTCAGGTGGGAAGGTGTCATATACCGACTGTTGAAGACGCAAGGCGCCGGCAAGACGAGAAACAGGTAGGACGGAGGCGAGGATGGTGACGGTGGATGAAGAAAGGATCGAGTATGTCGAAGCATGTTTCCTGTAAAAGTGAGAACCCCCAGTTTCCAGGTTGTTTCCGCTCCGTCAGGTTCACTTTCCTTGGCTGTGCACAGAGAACGAGAACGGAAAGGCCGAAGAGGGAAAAAAGAGAGAAAGAAAGAAAGTCAGAAGGGCCACACTTACCTCTACTTTTTGGTTCTGGCACAAAGTTCAACACAAGCGAACACGAAACGACATCAAACAAGCCGTCTGAACTTGTGGGCACTGGTCGATCCATAAAATCTTGTTGTTCGATCGCTGGATGGCGGGAGTGAAGATCCAGAGGGGTATTATGAATCCACGGATGAGGCCCAAAGTTATCAGGTTCTAAAGCGCCAATCTCGAGTACACTACAGAGAGTTGATTCAGACAAGTTTTCGGTCGCGTTTGTTTTATCAGTCTTCAAAATTCAGAGAAGAAACCAAGAAAGTATCAAAGCAAAGGTTCTAAAAGAGGAGAGAGGAAGAGAACGAGAAAACGGAACGAACGAACCGAAGAGGTTTCAGTTTTGAACGTCCTTCGTTTTCTTGAAGCTCCTTCAGCCACGCAACAAGCACATGAGATGAATCTCCCCCGCGCTCCTTGCTTTGACCCAAGGCAGAAGCTTCGTCCCCCCCGTCGCGATGATTCGTCCCATTAAGATGAGTAGAGCCCAGCATGTTAGCATGGCACAAAAGGCAAAGAGCATGAATGTTCAATGGGCAAAGCTCTACCTCGTTGGTACCATTCTAACCCTCCTAAACTTTCCATCTCTTGATCGATTTCCCTTAGTTCATCTCTTAGAGGACTCAAACCTTCAGATTCTCGACCTTTTCCTTTAATTTTGCCCGTTGACTCGGAAACAGATTGGGCGGAGGCAACCTTCAGATTGAGCTGAGCTTGTCGTTTGAGGAGAACGTGGAATTTCCGAACTAATGAGAATTGAAAACAGAAAACAGAAATACAGAAAAGAACACAAACGCCGGAATCATAAGCTGAAGGCCTTCCTTCGTGAAGGGTATCAAGTGCAACTCGAAAAACACAAGATACGATAGGTAGCAAGACAGACGGGAACATACTGAGCGTTCGGGTGGCATGTGCTGAAGATCCAGCTGGTGTGTTTCTTAAAGGTAAGGCAGTACTAGAGGCTGTATTAGCAGCCGTGATAGGAGCTTTTCTCTTCTTGATAACTTTCGGCATGTGTATCAGAACGAATGGATCAGCCGTGAAAGTGAGTCGAGAGGACGAAGGTGAACTGGAATGTTGCTATGTCTTTTTGGATCTGGTTAGTTGGGTGAGTCACCGAATACATGGGGTCACCACTTTGCATAATCCTCACACTTTCATTCTTTCTACATCGTTCAAGAGATGATGTAAACTAGTAACAGATAGAAAAGATGGATTGTAGAGGAATTTGGAAGGTATACGAATGAGGACAGGGGTAGACTCAAGTCCATAGGAGAGGAAAACAAGAAGAAGAGAGAAAGTTGGACAAAAGGTCATCAGTAGAAGAAATACGAGGAAAGATCACGAGAATAGAAGTATGAGATTTATATTTTGGAGAACTGATAGTAACAAAAGATTCGAAAGAAAAAGAGAAATAGGAAGAAACTAATTTCAACTTGAAGAAAAACAGCAAGAAGCCAGTCTTGATATATAATTTATTGAGAACCAGATTGGTGAGCTTTAGATCCCTCTTTCAAAGCGAGGAGCTGTAAAGTTGACGCGATGAAGACAGTCCAGACGCATCTCGATCAACAAAAAGGACCGATTGTTTGAAATCCAAACACAGAAAGTAGGAAGAGAGGACTGACCTGCTTCGAACGGAAAGCTTCGTAATGGGTATGTGCGGTCGATTCAATCAGGTCCTGCAAGTGGGTTCTGAAAGGAAGAGAAAAACGACCGTCTAGTAAACAACAAGCAAAATACAAACTTAGTGGATCGATCAGAGAGAAATCTACGTACCTCGTTAAGAAGTTACGCAAGTATACAAACTCGCAATGCCTCTCGTCCTCCACATTGATGACACCGTATCGGTTTTGTCGTCCTCGGACAAGCTTACCATCAACGTTCACGTTCGTCTGAGAACCAACCACAGCGAAAGGGATCATATCCTGCATTTATTGTTGAAGCGTCAGTATTTCAAGAACAATAGAAAGACGGAATATGGACAAAAGTAATTGAAAGAGACACTCACTCGGATTCGAGCGTTCAAGACTTGCTCCTCGTCATCGTGCTCATCCGTGTCAAAAGGATACAATCGAACGCTATTGTGTAGAAGTTCTGCCCGGATCTGAAGTGAGATTTAGAAAAAAAGGGAATGCAATAGTGTTGATTGTCATTATTTTCTTTCTATCCAGGCCCGAAATAGAAGGCACAGCACGTGGCTGCTACATACCCTCGACTTGAAAGCGTCCCTCTCCTCTAGAGTTAAAGTATCGGATTTGGCGATGACGGGAACCACATTCACAACCTCGGAAAGTTTCTTCATCACAATGGTGTCAATCTACCTCAAGAAAAGAAGGTTTGACCGCATATATGCACCTGGTCAGTCGTCTGTACAAGAGAACAGTCGTTTTACTCGGAAAGAAAGGAAGCGCCGGGACGTACAGGCTTGAGGCCATGACCTGTGGGGTTAATAAAGTACAAACAGCAGTGAATCCTAGTATCGGGAATGAACTTTTCCCGCATAGCAGTGAGCTCCTTGCGAAGGTAGGCCGAGTGCTGATCTTTGATCTGTTTCATTGCAAAGGAATCATGAGATCAGGAAACTGACGGAAAGTGGGGTTCACAAAGAAGCGCGAGAGAAAACAAACATACGTATTTGATTATAGGATCCCAGCTTTTAGGAAAAGGCGGATAAAGATCTAATCAGCACAAGGATGAAATGGAAATGCAAACCGATAGACCCACCAAGCTTCGTTGTTGATCTGATCTCCGAATCCAGGGGTATCAACGATATTGAGTCTAAGACGAACGCCATTCTCCGAGATAACTGCCAGAACAAGATCTCAGGTGAGCTTTGAAAGTTTTAACAGCAGAATCGTCCACCTCTCGGCCCTGATTGCTTTCATTCCTTCACTCTGAGTAAAGTAAGCAGTTGACTCACGATGACTATCAGCAAGGATCTCTGTCGTCTGTCTGATCGGAGCGTCAGACTCAAACCGGCCTTTGGATTCGACGAGATGTGAAGCAAAGAGCGTGTTGACTAGCGTGGACTTTCCTAGCCCCGTTTGCCCTGAGGAAAAGAAAGAGTATATGCGCATAGATCATGGTCAATAAGCTTTGCAGTTCCTTGTCTAGGCTGACTTTCATCGTATGCTCTGCAAGAGACGTGAGAGGCGACATACCCACAACCATGACATTGAACTGAAAACCTCGCTTGAGAAGTTTGTGTTCAATCTGTTGAGTGATACCTATTAAGTCGAACGACGAGAAGCAAGAGAGAAATACAGCGACGAGAAGAATTAAGGGCAGAGAACATGAGCGCACGGTCCTGTTGAAAGCGACGAAGTGACAGATACGATCTCAAGAGATGATGTGCGACTGACTATCAAATCCGACATAAGATCCCAAAGTGGGTTGGTAAACAGCTGTATCTGCCATATTTTCAAATTAAATCCAAAATGGAGAAGATCCTTGAACAAGAGAGTGAGAGAGAGAGATGGAGAAGGAGTAGCTGGGATGGAAAGACAGGTAGAAGCTGAAGAGGATGAACATGAACGAGACGGGCGACAAACAATGGGATATAGCTGATTAGGTAAGCGAAAATCCTTAGATAACTAGATAACTTTATATGATATATATATATCAAAATTCAAATATGCCCGGCTCAACCACCTCCGGTCATAGCCGGCGAGAACGTGCTTTAGACCAGGTAATTCCACTCTACTATCGGTCTTACTCGTTCTCTTGCTTCTTTAGATTATCACTGTTCATCAGGATCGACATCATCGACATCATCGACATCATCGACATCATAGACATCTATCATCTATCATCTGGATAAACATCATCACCATCAATCATAGGACTACATAACATCACTCAAATCCATGTCAGGTCCGGTGCTTTCCAAACTGGCAAGCAAACATATCCCTTCATCAATACTCCAACATGCCCTCGTTCTTCAATCGTCGGCTGTTAGAAGGAGAGCATACCTTGCAATTTTGATCACCCTGGCCTTGGCTCGGTCAATCACTCTTAAGAGTCCATGGGCAGAGTCGGATGAGAAACGCAAGGAGAGAAAGCGTCTAGAAGCCTTGACACCGCTTACGACACCTCAGTACGTAAACTTCCGTCCAGTTTTGAGTCCTCGTCTATCGTTTGATCGGATACACACCGATCACCTGCTTACCTTTGCTTGCTTTCGGATCCAATTTGAACGCTTTCATTCAAAAGGTTTGAGAAGGAGAGTGCAGACTTAGCAAGTTTGACATCTATTTATCAACTTGCCGATCGGTCGAAACGTATCCACTAATCATCCTTCCTGTATATACAGTTCATCCGATCCACTGATGGACAATCCAGAACCCTTCTAGTCCCCTTCAAAGGTCGTGTCTCTAAAGTTTTAATTAAACCGATTGCTGAGAAAACATTTGCAGCGCATGTCAAATATTTCAAGCCGCTACCACCCAATACCAAACTTGGCGTCAATGCATCGTTCCTCAAGCAGCTACGAGCGGTGATGAGAATTCTGATCCCTCGGTTCGTTCCATTTCTCTCTCATCCTAAACGATGAATCCCCTTGACTAACAGACAAAATATCCCAACCGTCTCATTCTCAGGTTCCGATGCAGAGAAACTTTCATGTTAATTCTCCACTCTTGGTTTTTGATTCAACGAACGTTACTGAGCGTCGTTGGAGCCAGATTGGATGGGAGGATCGTTAAGGACTTGATCAGCGCCGACAAGAAAGGTTTCTTGAAAGGTATCATGTTGTGGTTTGCTCTGGCTCTTCCCAGCACTTGTATGTTCTCAGTTTCCTCTTTTCCTTGCTCGATTTATAACCGAGTATGTTGCTAAGAGCTTCGAGAGAATCGCTGAACGTCGCTCTTAGATACAAACGCTATGGTCGGTTCTTTCCTCTTGTCCGAAAGCTCGATACCTTTTCTAACGAAAATTTCTTTATAATGATCGATACTCTTCAGATCCACTACCTACAAAGCAAGCTTGCCTTGGCCTTCCGGACAAGGCTCACTCGATATGTTCACGATCTCTATCTGAACGACAAACAAAACTACTACAAGTTCTGTATGGGTCTTGGTGTACCACCCGGAATAGACTCCTCTATCAACACCAACATCAAAGAAGGTAGAGTGTCTATAAGTAGGAAGAAAGAATCCCTTGAGAAAGGAAGCAACCAAAGTGGGGGAGGCGCAGATCAGTTCATCACAACAGACGTAGCTATGTTTTGTGATACATTGGCAGCTCTATACGGAAACGTTTGCAAGCCAGTTCGTTCCTCCCTCCCCTCTATTTCTGATGTTGTGCTGCTCGCCGAGGACGATTCTTCATCTGAAACCTGATGAACCCGATTCATATCTAGATGCTCGACCTGATCATCTTTACCGCTCAATTGTCGTCGTCTTTGGGTCCATACGGGACGATCGGGTTATTTGCGTATGTTTACTCTCAAGATATCTCTCCTTTGCAAGTTTGAGAACGTACCTAGCGCCACACTAATCCATTATTTCTGGGTCTATGCCTTTGGCATTATTCGATACCTATAGAAACTACGGGTTTACTGCTTGGATCCTTCGGAGCGTGAGCCCTGCGTTTGGAAAGCTAGCTGTAATTCAGGCAAGGCTTGAAGGAGAATATCGACAGGGAGTAGGCAGAATTGGTAGAGAAGCGGAAGAAATTGCGTAAGTTTTTATTTTCTCTGGATCAAGAGACTGAGAATTGACCATTATAGACATCTCGATAATTGTGCGAAACAGGTTCTATCAAGGTGGCCGAACCGAGCATGCGATCTTGTGGAAGGCCTATCTAAGGCTAATGAAGCATTGCAACAATATATTCAAGATCCGAATTGCATATGGAATGACTGAGGATTTGTGAGCCAATTTGATCCGTCTCTTGAAGCGTTTCAGCATGCTCATTTGGCTGATCAATGTTGTCTGATTGTGCATGACGGATGAAATCTCTAGCGTAATTAAGTACCTATGGAGGTAAGTTAACCGTTGAGATATCAACTATACTCGCTGATCAGATAACAGAACGCTGATAATCAACTCATAAACTTCTATTTGCAGTGCTGGTGAGAGATGTTACCTTTGTCGAGCCGATAAAGCATCTCATATGTTGAAATGTATTTTATTGGTGTATGTGAATCTAGCCGGATACAGCTTGATGTCGATCCCGATTTTCTTAAGCATGAGATGTTCAGGATCGGCGGAGGATACTGTTGAAAGAAAGGAAGAAAATGAGCAAGTGGCTAGCAGAACAGAAGGTTAGTCTTTGATATCTATTTGGCGATCCACATAAACCGATATGCTCAGCGCGATTGACTTATGCATTTAATGGCTTACTCACTTATATTCTGTCAATAAGGATACATTTCGAATCGAAGACTGTTGATTGCGCTAGCAGATGCAGGCGGAAGGTTTGTTATCCTAGCTTACAATCTGAACAGTATGAATTGGGCGTCCTCGTATTCAACTGACGTACCTTTTCACTTACAATCAGGTTGATGTTGAGCTACAAAGATATTGCTCAACTATCAGGGTACACCAATCGGGTGTACACTCTGATTTCCTGTTTGTATACTTCATTTCGTTATTTCTTATTGACCAATATAACTAATTCTGAATCCACGTATTCGGGTGATGTTTCATTTGGCGCTTCAAGCTTTGCATGCGCTCAATAACGAGGACTACCCTGTGAATCCTCGACCCTCAAATTTGGAAGATGACGAACCGTTCTATGATTTGTCCAGTGCATCGGGGGTAATGCAAGAAGGAGTGAACAAAGTGGAACTAGTAAATGTGCCGGTTGTGGCTCCTGCTGGGGGGGCTGAAGGAGCAAGAAGAGGAGGTGAAGAGCTGGTAAAAAGTTTGAACTTCAAAGTAGAGGTTTGTCAAGACCAATATATCATTCTCCCTTTCTTTGAGAATTATCTAGATGTTTCCTGTATATCAGATCTAATGACAAACATCTACCTTCTTGTAGAGAGGAAACCATCTGTTGATCGTTGGACGTGAGTGTTCTTTCGTGCCTCCCGTTCTCGTATTTCCTAATCAATATATTACAGGGTCATCTGCTCATCCATCTTGAGCCTTTCAAAATATGTAAACCAAAGCTAATGGAGTAGGAAAGTCTTCCATCGCTCGAATCATCGCGAAGATTTGGCCAGTTTGGTCCGGCACTCTCGTCAGACCTTCCAAGGAGGATATCTTCTTTGTCCCTCAAAAGCAAGCTCTCTCTTCACTTTTGTTTCCCTCTGTTCGTGCGCTAATTCAAACCTCATGCAACAGGCCCTATCTTAGTCTAGGTTCACTTCGAGATCAGGTGCGTCCCGAAAAGCAGACCGATCCACTGCCATAAAATCACTGACAAACCTGGTTCATATACATAATCTGACAGATCATTTACCCAGATTCTTACGCAGATATGAAAGCGGCTGGCCGTAAGTTTCTTCCCTTATTCGAAAGTCTTCAATATACATATATATAAATCATGAATGAATTGTCTTGCGCTCTACGCCTTGTTTGTTTCTTAGGAACTGATGCGGAGCTAATGGTGAGTTCTTTCTCATGAAAAGTATATTGACTCAGAAGTGACACTTGTGGTTGGTTGTCACCTGATAGAGTATCCTCGAGGCTGTCCATTTGGCATACATCCCTGCCAGAGAAGGTGGTTGGGAAACAAGAAAAGAATGGAAGGATGTATTATCTGGGGGAGAGAAGCAACGTGTCGGTTTTGCTAGAGTCTTGTAAGTCCATATCTGTCCCATAGTAATTTGAGAACCTAGTTCTCTCTTCACAGAGAAGCTGACGGCAAGGTGTGGATTTCTGGTTGTCTGCACTAAAGCTACCACAAACCTTCTTTCGTGAGTGTACTCCGTCGCTGTAGGAAATTTTGTCAAATGCGTTCTCAAGATGATTTCAACTTCTCTTAGGTCGTCCTTGATGACTGTTCCTCCGCCGTATCGACTGATGTCGAAGGATTGATGTAGTAAGTTCTATAGTTGACTTTTGTTGTCTATATTTTATCAGACCAGAGCGTCTACTGATCGGCTATCTCGCTTCGAAATAGCCAACACGCAAAAGATATGGGAATCACATTGATAACCATCTCGTAAGAAATTCCTCTCTCTGCAGTCTGAGATCTGTATTTCATCTGTTGATCCTTCCGTCTTGCTCTTCCGCTCGGCGCTTCACACTATCTAATTTTCACTCTTGGCGCGTCGATTTGCCGATCTGGTGAAATGCATGGTCTTGTTACCGGGGATCAAACGTGTATAACAAATCATATACCGGGAACTGAATAGTCATCGACCCTCGTTGATGAAATATCATCATATGCTTCTCCGACTGACAGGTTCTGCTGGCTCTGCTGACGGGTATACTCCTTGGGAGCTGAGCAAGATCGGGACCGAGGAGGAACAGCAGGGTTTGGAGGATGAGATCCAGAGTATCAGAGAGAGACTCAAGGATGTTGATAATTGGAGATCGGTTAGTTCTTCGTTCTTTCCTTATTTTTCTCCTTCTTTTCTTGTCATCATCGCCGTTTGCAGATGAACGGGGGAGAAGAGAAAAGGTCGAGACTGATTCCTCCTTCTTGATTTGTCCCCGAACACGATAGAGATTGGAAGAGATCAAGCAACAACTCAGCACTACGGCGCCTAGGTCACTTCCGGCCGAAACATCAGATTAGCTCATCGTCACACCATTCTTATCGCCCTCTGCCCTTTCATCTTGTTATCCAGTATATCTCTGTTCGGCTCCGAATTGCGTCGTCTTGTATGAACCGATGACTGATTACAAATTTTGTTGTATCTTCAATTTGAGTATCCCTTCTTTGATTTCTTTCCTATCTTGTCCATGTACCACCTTGTTCTCCTTTTTCTTTTGTCTTGATCCTTCTGCCTTTCGTGCTCTGATGACTATGTATCGATCGTTCAATGACTTTGGCTTGAAGGTTTGTCTGGCGGAGAGTGAGTCTCCAACTATCAAGATTGGATCAAAGCTTTCGATAAGATGAGAAAACATCGATGCGTCGGATGCACGAACATGAGTGCGTACATTAACAAATCAAGTTGTAAAGAAGACAGCAAATGAGGAAAGAACATAGAAAGATGAAGAATATATATAAGAGACAAGGAGAGAAGACTCGATTCAAAATGAGCCGATGATTTTATGGCGAAAAAAAGAAAAGGAAAGGATGGCTGACGAGTCACAAAGGACACAAGAAGGTACAGCCATCGTTTACTCAGATGATACCCTGCAAGTCAAAGCCGAGACCGGGCCCCTTTTTGTTCATACTACCATACTCGTAAGTTCTCCCTCTCTCGAACGGTCTGGGCGGTGGGAAGTCCATTGAGGTAGGGAATCTGAGGTGGCCAACTTGAGCGGGAGGCGAAGCTACTCTGGCCATTGAGGTCGTAGGCTTGGCAGGAGAGGAGTAGGAATTCTGGATAGGAGGCGCAAGAGGAGTGATAGGCGCGGTTGCTGTGGAAATTGGCCTCGCTGGAGCCGAAGGAGGAGGGGGAGGAGCAAATGAAGATGACGTTCGAGCGGCTGGGCTTGGCCCCGGGGGAGGAGGAGGAGGAGTGGAAGGGAGAGGGGGAGGAGCAAATCTCTGTGTGCACATGATTGATTGGTTAGTCAATTGCAAGGCTAGCATCGTTTTTTTCGGAACGCTTACAAAGAAAATACTCACAGTAGATCCAACTGAGCTGGTTGCCCGATGTCTGCCTCCGGGTAAAGAGGGAGGTGTTGCGGGCGTTTCGTGCTCCACTTCGTAATAGCC
>MVAI01000213.1:0-32466 GCA_014825565.1 Phaffia tasmanica | reverse complement strand
TTTTTTTTTTTTTTTTTTTTTTTTTTTGAAATTAATTTAGAAAATTACATCCTTTTTTTTCTTCTTCGTTCTTCCTTCGTCGTTCTTCTCAAATCTTCCGGATTACTTTCTCTTTTAGGTTCACGTTTTCTAGCGTATGGCGTCTGGCGTTTATAGGTTTAAATGTGTATGTTTAACCAAACTATACGGACCAACCGTCGATCTAGATTACTTTATTTTTATTTTTATTTTTATTCTACGTTGTAAAGTTCAGATTCCAAAAACGAATCTCCGGGTAAGTCGGTCGAATTCTTGACTGTGCGCTTCCTTTGCGCTTCCCTTGCGCTTCCCGTCGTTTTGCCAAAGGATCTTTGGGTATTGGCTATCACGTTATCTTTCGCTGTCCCCACTCTTCTTATCTCTTTGGGTCTGTCTTCTTCGACCTTCTTGTCCAGCTTTCACGGAAAACGCAAATCGCAGATTGTTATCAGACAAGAGAAAAGAAAAGTCGCTAAAAGCCGAGAATCTTTCATAAATCGTTCGCCCATCGTCCGAATCCCTCTTCATGTATGATTTATTCAATTTGTCTATGTATCTTCAAAAAAATAAAATAAAATAATAAATAAAAAAGGAAAAAAGAAAGCACCCGGAACGAGTTTGGTAGTTCCGTGTTGCGATCGTCTTTGCTCTGATCACAGTCCCGTGGATTCAACAAGGGATTTGCCCAATGAAGGTATCGAGCTAGAGGATTCCCCTCTCTCTATTTTTTATTTTTATTTTTATTTATTTTATTTGGCAAGAGTTCCGGATATGTTCCGTTTCTCTTGTTCGTTCGTTCGTTCGTTCGTTCGTTCGTTCGTTCGTTCGTTCGTTCGTTCTTCTGTCTGTCTTTCTGTCTTATGACGATGGTTGTTGTGTTGTCGACCTTATGATATCTCATTCTAATCCCGTCACACCCCAAACTGTTTCACCACGTGCATGCATGTTTATCAGCCATTCCAGCCATTCCAGCCATGTCTTTCTTCTTTTCCTTTTTCTTTTGTTTTTGTTTTGCGCTACTCATCCTCCTGTTTCTCTCTATCGGCCGAAGGGCGAGGAAAGCAGACTAGACAAGACAACCATTTTCTACTGATCGATCGGATCGCACTTTTATTCCCCACGGTCGTCGACCGTTCTCAGATCACTCCATCCTCGCCTTGGCCTTCATCTTGATCCTTCGGTGCTCTCTCTTCATCACCTCGTTCACTCTCGATGCTATCATTCACGATGGCGCTCGTTGGTTGAACGTCCAGTAGACTATCCCTATCGACTGTCTGCATCCCTGTCGACGGATGGCCGCCCCATAAGGAAACCGTATCGGTTCCGTCCGGCCCACCAAAACTACTCGACAGTGCGTTCGCTCCGTTCAACCCTGTCGGACCTATACCGCCACTGCCACCGGTGCCGTAGACGTTACTACCACCTCCGGCGGCACTCCATCGACTTTCTCCACTTTCCCAAGAACCTTTCCGTCTGACGGCACGGACGGAAGCCTGGGCGTCATCCATCCATCCGAACCGGCCAGGTCCACCGAACGTGTCGACGCTCCGTCTTCTCACAGACGCACCCCCACCAAGAAAGCCAGGGCCAGTTCTTTCCCCACCACCGCCACCACCGCCACCACCGCCACTGCCACTGCCACTGCCTCCGGGGCCGGAGAGAGAGAACGACAAGCTTTCCGGCCGGTCCGTCCCTCGTCTGCTCGAGAGTGAGTGCGTGATCGATCCTGGACCGGATTTCCCCGTGCCTGCTCCCACGCCAGCTCCGGTTCGGATCGAGCCGTTCGAAGGAAGGACGCCGTTCGAAAAGAACGAGGACGAAGCAAGGGTGAGTACAGAAGCATCGTCGCCCGGTGGAGCGGCTGGGTTTGGATTGTTCCTGACGTGTGGACGGGAATGGACGTGTGGTCGACAGTGCATCGAACTGGACTCAGACTCTATGTTTGCCGTCGTCAGACTAGAACTTTGTTCTTCGTCTGCCAGATCCGTCAGCCGGTCCGCCAGTTGATCGATCGACGATCGATTCAGACTCGAGAACGAAGATGCAGAGGAAGGCGAGAGGGATTGGATGTCTTCCAGAGGGACGAGTACAGGATGGCCGTAAGAGGTCGAACGGGATATACCGGTGGATAAAGTCCCTCCTCCAGATGGGTTCCCTAGTCGGGCCATCGGTCGGCGGGAGGGTGAACTCTGTCTGGATCTTGAACTTGGAATCCCTTGAGAACAATTAAGCAAGATACGAACGAATAACATATGAACGTTTATCAGGATTTCTTTTCTTTTCTTTTCTAAAATTGAAATCTTCTCTTGAAGACACAAAGAAACATATGCAGCCACCTACCAGGAGAAAGTTTTAAAAGATCGTCTCTAAGATCTACTTCGTCATCAGAAGCGACGACCGAGAGATGAAGAGGCGAAGTCGTGGTGTTTGATGAGTTTGCCGCCCAGCTTCTCCGTCGTCTATGAGCCGTCGTCTGGGGACCAGGACCAGGATGACCGACAGGGTCAACGGTCATCGTTGGTACTTGTGCTATATGCGCCGCCTGACCCGTGATGACCACCGGGACGTCTTCCGGACTAGCTCGTCCGTCACTCGAAGCCACACTCGTCACAGCCGTCGTTTCCGTCCGAGCGGCCATGCTGACCGAATATCTTCCTAGCCGAGTCGAAGAGTTTGCTGTCGAGTTAGCGGTTGAATTAGCGGTCGAATTAGCGGTTGACCCGGACGAGACCCTCGATAGCGATGGAAATCTCGTCAGACTCGGCGACGGCGGAGACGACAGACGGAACGCTCGAGCAGAAGCGTCTTCGTCAGCAGAAAACACGAGTGAAGGGCCAAGATAGTGACTGACGAGACCTGGAGTTGAGTTTGATGAAATGTTGGAATCAAATCGGGATAGTTGATTGTCAGAGGTGGAATATATCGAACTCGATAGATAAGAGTCTCTCGAGGTGAGAATCGTCGGCTCTTTGAACGACGGAGGAAACGGATCCAGAGAGGTAGCGATACTCAGATAATCGTTCGACCCTGTTTCCTCGGCTTCCTCCTCTTCTTCTTCCTCTTCATTCGCACCAGCCTCGCCCGGACGTCTAGCTGGCCGAGCTACTCTAGGCCCATTACGCATTAACGTAATCCCGTTTGTAGAGACGAATCGACCGTAATCACTTGTAGCACCTTGATCAGTTCTTGTCCTTGCTTTCGGCTTGATGGGATGTGCAGTGGAAGCCTTTGGTGAACCTGCCAATTGTTCGGGATGACCGGATAAGCGGGGTGGAATATTTCTAGTTGGTACGGCCATGACTTGATGAGCCGGAATGATATTGGACACGCCAACGGTACTACTTCGTTTAAGTCGACGGAACCAACCGAGCAAAGGTTTCCCTGCCTTTTTGCCAAGACTCTGGCTAGGTGAGTTCAGAGAATACCCTGTAGGGGGAGCATCCTGACGGCCATGTTCGACCAAAGCTTTCGGTCGGTCTATATTACTCCTGTTCGCGGCGAACCAAGGGCGAGAGACATCCGTGATTTGTCTAATGTTCAGTGCCGAGGATGGACGGTCCAGTAAGGGAGTATGATGTTCTGTCTGAGCCGGTCTAATAGAAGCCATTGATTCAAAGATAAGAATCTCCTTTTCCTTCTTGACGGTTGATGGAAGTGATGACGATCGGGACGATGAGAAGGCGAGGTTGGAGTTATGTTTATTTATCTTTCCATTCCTTAGATCACCATTTCGCTTCATTTTGTTCTCTCTGCCTCTTCTACTATCTTTCAGTTCCGGTTATATATATTCTCTCTTTTGGAAACCTTTGTGGATCTCGTCGTTCTCTTCCTTCTCTGTGTCTCTGTCATCTTGACAATAAGAGATGCCATGTATGGATACATCTTGGGCGCATGCTCGGCGTTCATCTATTGAACCCATACTGGCTAAACATTCTGCCTCTGCCTAACTCATGGGCCGCTCCCTCGTCTCTCAACTTAGTCGAAGCCGCTTAACGGCTGGAGACGAGCTCCCATCCTCCTCGTTTTGGCTTTCATCTGCTGACGGTCCGACAGCTGTCATTCTGGGTGATGCGGGCACGGCAGAAACATTCATCCCGGCTGACCGGTTCTCAGCCCGATTCTTGACTGGTTTCGAGGGATCGCTTGCTGATTTATCCTTAAAATCAAAGTCCTAACGAACGTATCCCAGAGAATTTGACGTATCAGCATTATGGCGGGTACACGAATCGAATAGGAAGTCGTCTCAGGACATACAGAGAGGAATGACTTTGTTCGAGAGGGATCCAGCGGCCCAAACTGTTCACAATAATTCGATAGAAGATGATGGAGGTAGGCTATCTGACCGTGCGAGGAATCAAGGTCGGCACTGAATTGGCCAAAAGTGGGTCAATGTCTGGATATCTGATTTGAATTTGAGGTCCAAAAGACAGGTGGACGTACTCAAGAGCTAAGATCGCCTGGTGACAATCTATTTATCACATCCCGTGATTATACGCAAAGGAAAAGAACCGAGATAGTCTTTGAGTTTGTCCTTTACTTTCCAAGACAAAGAGGAGAGAAGGAAGCTCACCGTCGACCAAGGCTCTCAGAGTGTTCACCTCCAAGTGATCTTTCCCTACCTCTGCCAGGACCTGTCCTAATTCCTCGTTTTCCTCAACCAAAACCTTCAAACGCCCTACGACTTTTTGCAAATCTATCTTTTCTCCAGGCTCTACATTATCGGCTGAATCTAATGGACCAGGCTGACTAGTCAATAGAGATCGGAGTCGAGCGTTCTCGCCAACGAGCGAGCTGGTGATTTCCCGAATTCGATTCAATACAGGCACAAACGTTGGAGGAATATCGACTGTCGAAGATAGAATCGATGGCGACTGTGTTGTTAAAGATGATGGTATTGATAATGATGCTGATGCTGATGGCATAAGTGGTAATGAGGAAAAGAGGGATGTTGATGATTGAGCATCCTTAGGTATAGGAGGCGGTCGGGCGGTAGGGACGGAAGTGAGGAGATCGATCGTTTGCTACTAACCCCCGCTCAAACCCAGGATCAATCGAGGAAAAGACACAATCAGCCTTGTGAGCATGTACACTTGGGTATGTAGGTGTGAGCATGAAACGAAATCCCTCGCAAAATAAGAGGAAGAGGAGGATGATTGTTGGGTCGGTTTAGAAATTTAATGACATGAGAAGATGTACATACGGTCAACTCGATCACTTCTTTTTGTTTTTGCTCAAGCTGATGAACAAGTTGAAGCTCTCTGGCGGTCAGAGGAGCTGGCTTATCGGGCGGCTCGTCCATGTGTGAGATCAAGAGTTGCCCTCTGATTTTGATGGAGGGTGAAAGATGAGGATGGTGACGAGGGAGATAAAGAAGGTGAAGATGGCGAAACTTCCGTAATCGATGTTTATCTATCAATTTCGTTTTCTTCTCCTTCCTTTTTCTTTCTCGCCTGACCAAGCGCTCATCGAGAAACGAAATGACAAGCACTGATAAATGGATAGCTAGCTGTTCATTTTTTAAAATATAATATAGAACGCAAGCCCTTCATCTTATTATCAGAGAGTTTCCAAGGCAGCTTCGATAGGCCCTACTTCTCTCCTGAACAAAGTCGCTCGACATCCCTTCTCTCCCTCACTGCAGTCGTCAGATTTTGAATCCCATTCGCTTCTACCAGAACGACATCCTCAAGACGGACACCTCCTACTGGCTCGTACTCGGCCAGGATAGATGCGTTCAAGAACGGGGAAGATCGCCAAGGAGCAAGCAAGTGAGGGGAAAAGTAGCATCCCGGCTCGATCGTCTGATGATCAACCGAGTTCAGGCACAAAAAAAAACCACAGGAAACAAGTTGAGAATTTTCTAAGGGTAACCATGACTGAAACGCATTTTGGGAGGGCTAGAAAAAAGAGGAAACGTACGATGATCATGCCCTGCTCTAGAGGAAGTCTTAAGCGAAGGAACTTGTATAGCTGGAGATTCTTCAAACTCTGAGCCGGGATTGTCGAGTTCGTCGCTGGTTTTGAAGCTGAAGGAACGTCCTGATAGTAGAACAAAGATCAAAACAGCTCTCAGTGTCAGGGGATCATCTGTTTGAGGTGGTCTTGCTCCTGATTTAAAGGGGCACACTTACATGAACGTCTAGTCCGATAGAATGACCTGTAGTTGAACAAACAAGTAAACATCAGTCTAGGTAAAGATGATATGTGTATACTCAACTAAGCATGCAGAATTAAGAAGAGTAGCAAAGGACAAGATCAAAAACGAAACAAACCAAGTCCATGAGGGAAAAATCCGGTAGAAACTCCACTGGCAAGAATGTCCTCCTCCGTTCCATTCTGAAAGATACCGAGTTTCAAGAAACCACTAATAAGAATTTTGTGCATCAACAGATGGACATCGTCCCAATGAACCCCCGCTCTGGTGACTTTCTCTGCCGCCTTTTGCATGTCTAGGACCAACTGATAGATCTCTCCTGACTGTTTAGTAAATTTCCCGCCGTTCCCAACAGGCATCGTCCTGGTCACGTCCGCTCCGTAACATCTCCATTCGGTTCCTGCATCGATCAGAAGCACCTGAGGTGCCCAATCCTGTCGCATCGCATTTACATCTAACGGGTCTGGACCGCCATGCGCATGTGCCTGACCGTTGCCGTTGGTGGTTTCATCCGAGGAGTGTTGATGGTGGGAGGAAGAAGTGGTGGATCGAGAAAACGAAGACGAGGTAAGAGTAGTAGGAAGATGGTTTGTGAATGGTTGATGGTTACAAATGTAGTGCAAAGTGGCTGCCCTTGGACCACCAGCAACGATAGGCATATATGATAAATGCTTAGATCTGTGAGAGACGTATAAAGTATTGTCAGGTGTAATTTCGAACAGGTCCCCTGTGATTCTGATCAGAAATGAGCATCTAAAAGAACAGACGTACCCTCCTCGTCTACAGACAGCGGTGAACAAAGCCTCAGCATCTCCCTCGCCTTCAATCTCCCAATCCTGCTCCCCCAAATCAAGCGGTCTCTCATCAAGTCCTTTCATCTTGCCCTTACCACCAGCAAACCGGCCAAGCTCCCGCATGACTACCTCATGAGCGGCGCTAGTGATCTTGTTGGCGCGCTTCATGCATTCAACCTCAAACGATGTCTTGGTTAGCCGAGCCTGGTGAATAGCAGGAAGAAGGCTAGTCGAGCTCGCTTGCTGGGAGCTATAGTAAGCGTCCATAAAGGCCGGAAGAGCCGGAAACAAAAGAGTGGTCGGGAGAGTATGAATTTGATGGGTGGAAGCAAGAGAAGATACGGTAGATTGAAGAGACAAGACTGATTGGACAGAGTGTGCCTCAAAAATTGCTGAGGCTTCTTCTATCGAGGGAGGTGGAATGGACCATAAGATTGAATCTTCATCCGCCTGAGGGATGAACCTTGTCGAGATGCCAGAGATAAGAGGGAAGTCAACAGGAGAAATCATGAGACACTACGAGGTCAGCATTGAGGGATACTGAAATGAGACTCAAATAAGAGAAGAGGAAGAACCTGAGAAAGAAAGAAGGAAAATAATAAAGACAGAGGCTCACAGTTGATGTCTCACGTCGTGGGCATTCCCAGAGAGGCACGAGAACGAGATAAGGACAGCCGACCCGGGAATATCACACCCGGTCAAGTAATAGAAGTTGCTCTCCGGTCGGTGAGGCATCTCGCCTGGGTTTCGAAAGGCATTCACCAAGTGCAAGCGAATGGAATGAACCGGTATTGCGTTCAAAACAACCACCAGGTAAAACCGTTTATCCCAAAAACATGATGATATCGTGTGTGGTTCGGCAACCTCCGAAGATGAGCATATGAACATGATATTGGGCAAAAAAAGAGAAAGAGATCGCAAACTAACGGTCGGTGTCATTTCTCATTGGTGTTTCATGAGAGACAAGAAGGATCGCATGAGATCCATCGGTAATCTCATCCTGAGCGACGAGTTTGAAAACGACTTTCTGTGAATCTATAAGAAAAAGACAAAGAAAGGATGTGATGATTTACTGATCAATATTTATACCTAGAAACATCAAACAAAATAACAAGACCAACGAAGGATAGCTGTATAAAAGTACAAGAGCAAAATGTTTCAGCCAAAGACCACAAACTAGCTCAACATCATCCGAGACCAACCTGGATAGAGTGACATGGTCGATGAACGAATGGATGAATGTTGATAGAGTAGTAGTAGGTAACCTAAATGATATATACTTGAATAAGTATATGAACCGAACCTTAATCAACCTACCTTAGGTAACCTACCTCTATCCAACCTCGCCTTCTCTAGATCCTTCTTCTGATCTTCATTTCTCACTACCCAACCGTCTTACTCTTCCTTTCTTTTTCACCCAACAGTCAATTATATCTTATACATACTCTATCATGGCTGACGAAGATCACTCTACTGGAGCTCCTGTGGGTTAATTTTTCATCTTGTCTTGTTTCGAAAGTTGCTTGTTTGGTCTTTTCTTTTCGTTCTGGTGTCTTGTCATTTTTTTTTGTCCTTGGTTCAATCTTGGTGAATTCAGGGCATGTCATCTAGGGGAAGTTTGTGGTTGAACCAGGCAGAACAACACCAAAGTCTGTCTTTCCGTAGAGGGTATAGAGCAGACGGTCAACACAGAAGACATCTCCATACCAACCGTTCACTTGAAAATGGCTTGAGATACGAAAAACACGCTGGAACTTTGCTCATCCTTCTCGAGTGTGATCTCCTTCCCCTTTTATCTTGATACCTATGAACGAGAGAAACCGATTTGGTCGAGTAGGATAGAGTGGGCTATATGCTATACTTCTCAACAAAATTAGCATCACATGTGCCGGTTCTTCAATCTCTATCTCGATACGGCTTGTCTATGTCACTTACAACTTGGCTTGACCTGGGCTGAGGCTGATTATGTCTAGAAGGTTATCATTGTACTGATCAAACTCTCCATCTTTCTCTTCTTTTTGCCGTCTCTCTATCTCATTATCATTGTAATCCGGGCGATATCGAAATCTACTAGGAGACCGAGCCCCACTTCGAGCCTGTCCACAAGCTCACCGAACAGGTCGCTGTCGCTACTGGTGAGGAGAACGATGTCGTTCTCTTCAAAATGTTGGTTCTCTTTCTGTTCTTTCTTGATCAGGCAACATCATCTCAAATAACTAAGTGTGGTCTGTCTCTTCTTTTCCTTTCTTTTCTTTCTTGTTCTAGCCGAGCCAAGCTCTTCCGGTTCGAGAAGTCCACTTCCGAGTGGAAGGAGCGAGGAACAGGAGAGGCCAAGATTCTCAAGCCGGAGTCTGGAAAAATCCGATTGGTGATGCGACGAGACAAGACCCTCAAGGTCTGTGCCAACCACGTTAGTAAGTAAACTTTTAGTTTCATTTGATAGGAGACAGAAAGGAAGAAGTTACAGCGGAGCCTTTCTGATGGTACAGTACTGATCGCATGGCCAACCATCAACCTCTACAGTCACCACCGACATGACCTTGTCCCCCAACATCGGATCCGACCGATCTTGGGTCTGGAACGTTGCTGCTGACGTTTCTGAGGGAGAGCCCACTCAGGAGACCTTGGCTATTCGATTTGCCAACGCTGAGAGTTAGCATGTTTTCTCTCCATTGCTTTCCCTCCATCTTTATATTTGAAGGTTTGAGTGCTAATGCCCAGAACGATGGTCTCGTTTGTGATCTCCAGACGCCGGTCTTTTCAAGGATGCCTTCAACGACGCTGCTGAGGAGAACAAGTCTGGTGCTTCGACCGAGAAGGCTGCTGAGTCTCCCGTCGACGCCGTTGCTGCTTCCGAGTCGTCAGTCTCTCTTTGTTTCCAGTCTGCCTTCCTTCCATCTTTTTAGCTTACCTAAGTGTATTCTGGGTGTGCGCCGTGTGTAGGGCACCTATTAACCCATCCGAGAAGCCTGAGACTCCTGTCGTCACTCCTGCGTCAGTTCTTTTTTCCCCTTTTCTTTCCGGTATTAGTTTGACGTGGTTGCTAAATTCCCTTTTTCCTCTACCACTTTCATCGATTGCTTTTGACCTCTTTAGCCCCGAGGCGGAAAACAAGGAGGACATTTCTTCACCTGTTCCTGCCGCCGCCGTTGACGAGTTGATCAAGGAGGAGAAGAAGGCTGATGAGCAGGTCGACGTCAAGGCCCCTGAGTAAGTCGATCGACAAAGATTTTCTCCCTTGTTTTTCTCTTTGTCAAACATGATCTTTGGATATGAATCAGTATGTAGAGCCAATCACTCATAGTGGTACCATCTGCCGTTGTGTCTGCTTCTATCAGATCGTCAGCCGAAGAAGAGCCCAAGAAGGACGAGTAAAAAAAGGCGAGGTTTGGTTTGATCTAGTGTCTTTCTTCTTTCTTTCGCTACTTTTCTGCTACCTCGTTTTGATATCCATTATGTTAGTTGAAAGGGTATGTCGGTGTTTGTGTCTGAGTCGAAAGGAGAGGAAAGAGAAGCATGGAGGCGAGGACGATTCCCTTGAGACTCGAACGTTGTTACAACCCTAATTATACCTGAAACAGCTCTCTATCTGCCATTCCTTCTTTTGTCTGACCAGGACACCAACAACAAAACATTGATCATGTTTATGAACGACAAGATGCTTGTTGGATAAAGAGGATAAAAGAGACACAAAGAGACCATGAAGACAGAGGGAAACATTAATGAAATCACAAAAGACCTTGTTACACCAAAGACAAAACATTCCTTTTGTTCGATTTCCTTTTCTTTCCTTTCCGGTAGCTTGGGAACCAGCGCACTCTTTTCGTGTTGTTTCTCTCATTCATCGATTATGACCTTCTCCTCACCTCTGTCTTCGCCTGATCTATCGGCCAACTCATCTCCTCCGGTCTCTCCTTCGAATCCTTTTACAAGGACCATCCCTTCGAAACGTCCTGTACCACGCGCTGACCCAACAGCTGCCGTCGCCTTTACTGCTTTCATCCTAGGTTCTGGGTTTTCCCTTGCTCTCGCCCTAACTATCCCGCTCATTATACCAGACTCGATTTGGTCGTTCGTAGGATCTATAGAGGAACAAGGCGGAAGGTCGATCAAATTACCAAATCCGGCTTTACCAGCTTATGTCGCGGCTTGGTGTTTGTTCCATACGTTGGAGTACCTAGTCACTGCTGTTTGGAACCCAGGCAAGGTCTACTGGGGCTGTATGTTTTCCTTCTTTCCTGTTTCTTGTACTTGATCTTGCGTGAACTCATGAGCTGTTTCAATTTCACCTTTTCCTCTCGTATATGTATATGTTTATCAATAGCGTTCCTCCTCTCAAATGGAATGTCCTATAACGTAGCATCCTTCCTCGTCATAGCCGAATACGTGCTCGAGTCCTATTTGTTCCCCTCCTTGAAGACCACCGGTTGGTGGACATACCTGGGACTGTCCATCGTCATCGTTGGTCAGTTGTTAAGGTCGTTAGCTATGATCCAAGCTAGTGTTAGTTTCAGTCATCAAGTCGCTTTCAGGAAGAAGGACGATCATGTGTTGGTCAAGACCGGTCTTTATGCGTGAGTGATTGATTATCCTTCAGACTTGGATTCTCTCTGTCGATTTACCATTAGTCTTATATGTAAGACGAATCTTTGACTGATCAACATGTCTTTTCCTTTTCCTTTCTTCTTCTTCTTCTTCTTCCGCTCCGTGTCCGTACGTGTGTGCATGTATACTTTCTGTTGAGGGGATATAGATATATTAGACATCCATCGTACATGGGCTTTTGGTGGTGGGCGGTAGGAACTCAGATCATGACCGCCAACCCAATTATGCTCGCTTTGTTTGGAGTCCTGCTTTGGAGATGGTTCTTCAAGCGGATCGGAGGTATGTTTCCTTCTCTCGTTGCCTGTCTGCTTTTCTACGCGTTTTCTTCACCTTCCTTCTTCGTCGGTTTGATCACACTCGGTCTGACAATCGTCTGCTTCGTACAGAGGAAGAGTTTTTACTCGTCCAGTTTTTCGGACAGGAATATATCGAATACAGAAAGAAAGTCACTAGCGGTCTTCCTTTACTTCGTTAACTTCCAAAACAACTAAACCCAGAAATCAAAAGAGAATGCTTCCTCATTCTGTAATCTCCCTCGCCCTCCTCTTCCCTTGAATATTGGTCTGGCTCTTTCGAAAGCTCTTAAAGGGCTATACATATAGATTTCGTTGTTCATCGCTCGAACCCTTAATTAACCCTTATCCCTTCTATCCATCCAATACTAATCTGACGAAGAAGACGAACATATGTGATCTTCATGACATGACTTGACATGACATAACAATATGTAGGAAACGTCGTTCACATATCTGTTTACAAGGGTCAATCATTCCGAAGGAGTGAGAAACATGCGGAACGAGGTTGAGATATGCTATTATAGATGATCGTTGGCTTCTAAATACATTGTTTAAGATTAAGGGAAGTCTAAGAAAAAAAATAGAAAGTTGTTCGCTTGAGCCATAGTCTGGTACAGTGTGAAACTGTTGGAAGTTGTATGCGATAAATGAAAAAAATATAAAAGTGCAACAAGGATACACGGAAGGAGGGTGATGGGATGTTCAAGCCGACATAGACTGATATGGTGTCGTGTCGTTATCAGATAGATTTAAAAGGTACGAAACCCAATCGTCCACCCTTTACGGAAGAAAGGAGATCAAAAGGCGATCAGTATGGTGTCTAGTTTGTCAAAAGATATCCATGGCCAAACAGAACCGATTGAGAGTCAAACAGAAAAGAAGACGTACTCGAAACCTTCTGGCACAGCGTTCCATAGACCTGTCGTCGAATCATCCGACGTTATACTTAAACCGACAGAAGACTCCTCCAACCCGTCTGCCGTACTCAATTCTCCCATAGTATTCATCGTATTTCTATCAGCCTCTCCCCTCATTCCCTGCGATTCAGACTCTGCTACATGACTCTGGATCGCGCTCCCAAATATCTGTTCTCCCATTTGACTACAATCAACTGGGACGTCCCTCTTGCCGTTTAATAACCACAACTCTGATGAATCTGTCGACCCAAGTGCAGGCTTGCTTGTGTTGTAGGCGTGCTGATGAGGGTCGAAGGAACCCGACTGGTACAACATGGTTGTATCTGACGAATGCATCGGAGAGGTTGGACTGAAAGATGGCTGTTGTTGTTGTTGTTCTTGCTCCTGGTGCTGATGTGAGTACAGTTGATCATGTTCGGGCCGGTAATGTGTAGAAGAATACTGCAGACCATCTAGTGCGTGCTCAAGCGGCATAGACTGCATCTGTTGAGGCTGAGGTTGAAGTTGTGCTTGTGGTTGAGGACTGGATTGGTACAAATTGTATTGAGTCCCGAGGGAACCATTCAACACAGGCTCAGAAGCCAGATCATGACCGGCCATGACATATCCGACAGATCTAGACGGATCGTTCTGTATGAAAGAGGTACCAATATCTGACGGGGATGTTCCATGCTCGGATGATGGTACGGTCAGGCGATTGTTCGGATTGAGGGAGCTCTGGAGATGATTATTAGAAGGTGGGGAAGGCGTGAACGAAGGCGTCGGAATCTGAGCTGATATTGTACTAAGATAGTGATTCGGGGGTAACCTTGACATCGGCCGCGACTCATCCCAGTGATTGGGGCGTAAGAGCAATGGACTGGAGGAAGACGGTTCAAGATGATTAATGTTTTGAGGTTGTTTCATGACGTCGTCTCGGTGGCGCTTGTTTGTCGTAGCAGTTCCTTTTGTCACGTGGGCGTGTTTGACCAGACCCATGATGATGTCTCTATTGAAGTACAGAGGTAAAGATAGGAGTAAATATATGGCCCGGGTAGGGATACCGGGGACAGGACTTTGAACTCGTCATGTCAATGAACGGTTTACTAACTTCAAACATCCGGCCCCCAGCCATGTTTTCTCATAGGCGGTCAGCAAGTCGATGATCTTTGAGATGTCGTCGCGTCTGTGACATGAGAAGGAGAAGGAGAAGGAGAAGACGTCAGGATATACATGCACGATCGACAGAGGCAGAAAACAGAAGATCGAGCGCAGAGAGCAGAGAGCAGAGAGCGAGCGGACGACGTACATGCTACTGGGATCGAACGAGCTCGAGGACCTCTTCCCACCCCACAGGTTGCTGCACAAGCACAGATAGACATCAGCGCAGATAGACAAGACAGTGACAAGACAGTGACAAGACAAGACAGTGACAAGACAAGACACAAGGGTGAGTCAGCAAACGACGAGTGAGCCAACGGGTGAGCCAACGGATGAGTCGAACAGTGAGTCAGACACTGAGTCGAAAGGCGAGTCGACAGCTAGTGGGCACACACGGTCAGAAAACAAAGCACTCACACAGCAAGAACAGTACCGAACTGGAAAGCCACTCTGATCTGTTGGATCGGCGACCGGCAGAAGGATGGATCGGCAGATGACAGAAGGATGGAGTGTCAAGAAAGCAGAGCGTCAGTATCGCCAGAAGCGCAACAGACAGAAGTACACCAGCCAGAGGCATGCACGCTAGCGAGTCAGAAGGTCGACGTACACTCAGGACATCCAGGTTGTCTTTGATGCCTCGTCTCGATACCGCATGGAGTGTGTTTGCACCTGCCCTTGCTGCGTTGCTGCAGACTGTCGAGTCGGAAGAAGGGAGAGAAGGGGGAAGGGAGAGAAGGGGAAGAAGAGGAGCCAGCCAAAGACAAAAGCACAAGACAAAAGCACAACACAACAGCACAGCACAGCAGCACAACAACACAACGTCAGCTTCTTGGCTAGGCCATACACCCACCCACACACACACACACACACACAAACACGGACTCACTCGCAAGCGATGGGAACAACGGCTGCGGCTGGTCGGCAGACGGCGAGATGAACGGCCGGTGGGTGTAGATCTGGTCGAACAGAGGTCGGGCAAGGCCAGGTCGCAAGTCGGAAGACACAGAAAGAGGCAGAGACAGAGATACATCAGTCTCGATGCCGCTTGCTTCTGACACACGACCAGAGAGGAGGGCAGAGAGGAGGGCAGAGAGGAGGGCAGACAGACCTGGACGGAGTAGTAGGCAGCAAAGATATGTGCGCTCTGGAGGAACCACAGATCGTCCTTCTTGTGTGGGTCCCATCTAGGCAGATGCAGCAAGTAGCAAGCAGAACACAGCGATCAGCGATCCGAACACAACGATCAGCGATCACTCGCTCACTCACCTCAGATGGTCCGGCAGCTGCTGCACCCAGTTGTTCAGACTCGAGTCGATCTCAGCCACGATCCGGAGCCTTGCTTCGAGCGAGTGGGAGTCCTTAATGACCTTGGACTTGTTGATCGCATACTGTGAACGCACCGGTCGTCATCAGACACAAAGGGTGTCAGCAACAGTCAGCAACAGTCAGCAACAGTCAGCAACAGTCAGCAACAGCAACAGCAAACGACCAGCAAACGACCAGCAAACGACCAGCAAACGACCAGCAAACGACCAGCAAACGACAGCAGCCACTCACGATCGTCCGCAGACAGTACCCGTTGATCTGCGCTAGCTTCAGCATCTGGATAAACGCCGCAACCTTCGACGGCTTGCCCTCAGGCTGCCTGAACGCAAGACCGGGCTCTTCCTCGTTCTCCCAGTACTCGTCGTCCACATCGAGCGGATAGTCGACATCGATGTCCTCGTCGTGGATCGCTAGCGGCCGACCTGTGCTGCCACAGAGCCCTCGGTCAGCCAGGTAGAGCGCCCAGAAGGCTCGCTTGAGCATCTCGCCCTCGGCCTTTGGCTTTGACCGGATGACATGCTTTCTGTGGGCGCCCATGTCGACGGCCGTGCGGATGCCCATACCGATGCACATCCAGGCCACTCGGTAATGCCGACACGAGCCAACAAATATACTGGCAATCTGGGTTCAACCATAAACATGAAATGGGGCCAATTCAGAGAGGCGTGCATAAGTTGAAACCCCGACGGCGAGAGTAAATTCCAGAACGTACACTGATAGCCTGTAACATATATATGCTTGGGAATTTGGTGATATCAGGCTTGTTTGAAACAAACTTCAGGCCAAAAAAAAACGGACAGTTCAGCAAAGCGTCGTCAAAATTTTTATAGGGGATTGGCAACCGGGATCATAAAATAAGAGACATACTTCATTCAAGTAAGCCCATCCCTTTCCGAACCTGTATGGAAAAGTTAGAAGTCACCAGATCAACCTATAAATACCGAGAAGATTCATGGCCAGAAGAAAGAAGGAAGAGATGCCGAGGCCAGCTTTATCAAACTATCCCGACCTTTTCTCTCTATCGCTTTCTGTCCACTCTTCATTGTCATCTTGTTGGTTTGAAGTGTCATCCTCCAAAAGCCGACTAGCACACGCAAATACCACCCAACAGAGAGCTTTGAATTGGGGGCTTGTCGTATACAGCTCACCGGCAAACTCACGCTCGAATGTTGGCCGATGAAGGATTGGATTGTTGAGTATAGCTCGATCGAAATATAATTGAATCAGATGCTTAGCAAGTTTGGGCGAGGGCCAGGATGAAGGGAGCTTAGGAGGGGCGGAACTAAACGTCATAACCTCCCATGGTGGAGGCGCCCAGTAAAGAGCTGAGAGCCATGAATCCAAGACAGACATAAATGATTAACTGGGATATTCTACTTTGTTCTTTTCAAAGGCAAAAACAAAGAAGTAAGGGAATAGATGCAAGACTGACGTCTTCGACTTGAGGCTAAATCACTTTCGAACGTATCCTTTCCTATATGCGAGGATTTGTTTTCACGGGCATGATGAATCAAACCCAACCCGGATGACTGCGATTCCGTAATTAGGTGAAATCCCTCCATCATTGTTAGTTCTAAATCGACAAACAAGCTCCCCCCTCCCTCCCCACTTCGATTTCGGCCTCTTACAGATCTGAGATCAACGAACCTTTCCCCAAAAAGTGTTTTCGACAGTCTCATGAGAACTGTCGCCGAACTTAAGATTCTTCAACGACGTCATGATTAACGCCTCGTCTTCATAAAGTTCGTCCCCCTCCTCCTCTCCGTCGTCTTGTTCCCACGGTTTAATCGCATCGAAGCCTGACTGACTCCTAATGGGCGAATCGACCAGTGAATGGGGTCCCTGCTCAACAGAAATTGAAGTCTGTCGACTGGGCATTACGCTTGTCGAGGAATACAGTACTGAGTCTTTAACAATCGAAGGAGTTCGGGACGCTGATGAAGGAACCTCTACTGCTCGAGGACTAGATGTAACCGTCGACGCGGTCTTTTCTGGGAAATCTGCCTCCGGGAGAACGGTATCTGGGGCGAGCTGCCGTTCGTCCAGATGATCAGAGATCCGAAAAGTTCAAGAAAAACATTTCAATGGTCAACAAACTTCTTCATGTTCAGGAAGAGTCCGTCCAGTGAATTTAGAGACGGACCTGAAGGATCAACTGTTCCATTCGTTTCAGCCGACGTTCCATCGATTCGATATACGCATCGGATGGTCCCTGACTTGCTGCACCATTGCCATACGAGCATTCTCTCTCGGCTAGTTTACAGTTTCTACACTGAATGTTCAAGCTAGCATCACCATCGCACCTGATCTATAGGATAGAGACATACCATAGGTATGGACGTACACAAACGAGTTGGAAGGAAAGCATCATTAGAAAAACGTGTCAGACCACAGCTTTGAAGAAGACCATGCTTTCTGAGCCTTCTTGGATGCAGATCACAAATCACGATAGAAAGGGAAATAAAGAGAGAACGAGTCCCACCTTCCTTCGTCGACATGTATCGCCTTTTTTAAATGAAGAAGAAGGAACGAATAGTCAGATAGAACTAAATATCAGTATTCATCGTCTGATGATGACCGGAAGTGTGCACACATATCCGGAAAGTGAGAGGCCCGGCCAAGTGAATTGACCGGATTAAAAGAACGAGTTGACGAAAACCAACTCACAAGCTCGTTGGAGTTTCCTTCTTTTCTCTTTCGAATCAGACATGACTCTATGGTAGGTCTCCCGTTCTGCTGGCTCAAGAGAGCTTCAGAAGAGTTTAGAGGAGTTTCGGCGAAGAGCGTCGGATGAACTATTGAAGAGAAGCTGTCAAATCCAAGGCGAAAAAACGAAGGCGACCAATCGGAGGAGGAATAAGGTTGTCAAGTATGGGTTAGATAGATATCTTCTTTGCTGCTTGATCTTCGTCTGATAGATGAACGAAGCCTTTGTCCTTAGATTTGTTTGACTTTTGGGTTGATCGTTACGATGTCACTTGTAGAATATTCGGATCTGATGCTCTGTTCTTGACTTTACGAGAAATTCCCCGTTCTCTTCCATCACAAGTGAATCGGAAAGAAGAAGTATCTACATGGAACTCATATGCGTTGATTTTTATTTTGTGTCTTCTTTATATCCATGATATCGCACACATCGCCAATATGGTCTTTACATCATGATGATGTGTAAAAAGACAATTTATCTAGTTATTGAATCGATCGTCTTCCAAGCCAATATCGATTCCTCCATCCTCTCCATCATCACCTTCTGTATCACCAACGGTGCCCCTACCCGAGCCCCTTGCATCCAACACAACCTGTGAAAGCTCTACCATCCCTCCTTCAGCTCTATCCCACCTCGTTTTCTCATCCTCTACCTCATCGTCACCGTTTGCCTTATGTGTCCGTTTGTTGGCACCAGCATTGAATTGAGGAAGGACGGATAAACTTCGAGCCTTCCAGGCAGAGTAGTGATCCCTATCTTCATCCGAGTCTTCTCCATCGAACGGAGTTGGCTGTCTCAAAACAGACGGAGCCCGACCTTCCGTCATGTTAGATTGAATGCTTGTGCCTGAACGCGAAGAAGATGGAAGCTCGAACGAGGAACCTGATCGACCAAAAGAGGGAATCGAAGGTGTTGAGCTACCTGATCGAGATTGGTTTGGTGGAGGCTGAAATGGCGTAGCGGACGAGCCAGTAGAAAACGGAGTGGAGGATGTAGCACGGGATGTTCCAGAACGAGACCGACGGGTCGATTGGGAACGGGGCATGTAGTGGGATGGAGGCAGGAGTGGAAACGGCTCGATCACGAGGCACAATTGTTTGGAGAAGATAGTGAAGCCTAGAATGAGACAAGGAGACGATGAGTCGTTTTGTGATAATGGAAGGCGTTTAGCTAAGATGTGAGAACGAACCATTGTAAGAAAGCTGAAGTGCCGGCTTGAACGTTTTGGTATCTCCATCCTCATCGTCCATACCACCGCCGAAAGGGATGTCGCGTCGATCGTATTCCTCTAAAGGCGCCTCTACTTCTTCGTCCTCAGGATGGAACAAGCTTGAACTCGGTAGAGTTGTCAATGGAGAAGGTGAAGGAGAGCGTTCATTTGTTTCGGGTTGAGCCTGGGCCAATAAAGCAAATGGGTCGACCTGAGACGGGTCATCTGGGTCAGGTTTAATGACAGGGAATACAGCTTTTGTTTGAAGGCATTATGAAAGAAAAAGAGGCCGAGAAATTAAGCCATGATAACTCTCGAAAACAAGACCACAATCTGAGAGCGTGTAGACAATGGAAAGAGACTTACTAGAATGGACTGTGGGGTCAATGGTTGAGTACATTCTTGAAGAAGGTTCCTCCGAATCTGATCGTTCGAGACCCGATCCGCCTCTCAAACGAGCAGCCGGTTGATTCTGATCAGCTTCTATATTTCCATCGTCATATTCGTCGCTATCTGAGTATCCTCCTAATTTCCTTCGTTTTCTAAGACTCTCCTGGTTCTGAACGCTAACGCTCTGACTCTTCTCACGCTCTCGCCCTTTACTCTTCGACCGACGAGTTTCTCTGACCTGTTCGTCATCGCTACAGACAGATCCAAGATCGGCGACAGGTCCGATAGGTCGAGCCACGTAGCTCCGTCTTTTGAGAAGAACAACGTGACTATGATCAGTCTGACGAAGAAAATATGCAAACTGATAGGTATCTTAAGGAGAGAACACGCCGATGATGTCATCAGCCGTTCTCAGGTTGGGAATTCAGCATATGACAGTAAAGAATAGCAAGAGGGTATAGACAATGAATATGGAGAGCAGCTCACCTCCTCGGTGGACTTCGACTGTTGCTGAAAGACCAGATTTGTTACCGGTAGAGTTGGCACTGGCAGAAATGCTGGCTTCAGAAACAAGCTTAGGGATAATTCTGTACGAGTGTGGCCGATGGTGAGTTTTTGGTTTGGAAGAGAGTGGGTATTAAGAACATGGTCAGCCCGAGAGCTTGCTGAACCGAAGTTGAGAGGAGTTGAGAAATTTTGACCTTGGACGGAGATCTTCTAAGACTTTTTGAAGAGTTATGTCGGACATCCAGTGAACATGGGCAGGGTCAAGGTCTATGATAGGCAGAGTAGAGAGAATGCTTTTTCAGCGATTCGCCAACGAGAACTAGAGGAATGATCTTTCTGAACAATTAAACTTACACACATAAAGCTGAAGAACAGTGTTGTCACTGATGCGAAGATAATAAGCATTCCTTGTTTTGAATACCATCTTTCCTTGCTAGATAGGTGTATGATGAACGGAAAGGCAACTAGATGGGTAGATGGATGGACGGATGGACGGATAATGGTGGAAGCGAATCAGTTCAAACGAATTTCTCCTTCCGACACTCACATAACACGGCCAACACATACACACACATACATCGTATCATACACACAAACCACACACTCATATACATAAACATTTGTCTAGAATAGGACAGGATAAATATCGGAAAGACAGGATGGACGAACTTCCTTCCAGATTCATTGAGAATCATCCTCTTGCCCCCATCCGGGCGATCCCTGCATGCTCACTGCTTAGTATAGAATATCCAGGTTATATCACCTCTCCTGCCGCTGCTGAACGGGCAATTTGCACTTTAGGCGGCCCAAGTCAGATAGAGAGACTCTGTTCTCTATCCATCTCTGGTCGAGACGCTTTAAAAGACAACGACGCGTTCAGGCCGGAACTCAACTTCGGTCGGACAAGTGAGGGAACCCACGTAGAAAGCCGGTGGAAGCGGCCGATCAACGGGGCGTTCATGCAAGGCGACAAGCTTGTGTTACGCGTAAGGAAACGGGCCAAAGTGAAGGTCTATGTGGATCAGGAGGGAGTCAAGAAGAAGATGAAGCTTGACAAAGGAGAGTTTACGGCGGATGTGATCGGACCGATAGCAAAGACAATCAAGTTTCGAGGTGAGCAGTCAGCATCATTATCTGCTTGATAGCACAAATGGACTCACTTCCTTCTCTACTTCTCTGTTCAGCTATCGCCGACCATCAGTATCGTCCGGATCCTACAACAGCAGAATCTAGATTAAGAGATGCATTAACCTCCCTTGACTGTATGAACCTCTATTTTTGTTCCTTTCAGAAGTAGAGCTTGTACTGACATCGTTGCACTAAATGACTTTCTCTCCCTGCCTCAGACAAAACACTGGCTAAGTTCGAGTGGCCGGCCGAGACAGAAACATATACCCGACCAAAGAGTAAAAGTCCAGACGATATGGATGTAGCCTCTAGTGAGGATGAAGACGATTCATCTGATGAAGTCGATAGAGCGCGAGCGGCCTACGAAGAAAAGAATACGGTGAGCGTATGCCACTTATTCCCTCCGCCGTTGTTTACTTCCCAGATTGCGCCCCACAAATACCAGTACGTATATATTGTTCTTTTTCTGTGATCAATGTGATCTGCGTGAATTTTCTAGATGAAATGATTGCATTTGGTCGTTGAAAGCGTGCTGATACTAACACGGATTCCTTCGCTTATCGGGTCAAAACAGCTACAAAGCAAATCCGATGTCGACGATCACCCGAGCGGAACACGACGAAACGAGGTTGATAAACAAGACCCGGAAGAAACCATTATACGTGACGAGCGTAAACTGGAAGCTAAATCAGCCAGTCAGTCCTTCGCTTCTTTCGCTCTACCTTCACTATGTTGATCTGACTTTGACGTATGAATTCAAATACTGATCTGGCCGAAATTCGATCGCCCGTTTAGACACCTACACATCCTCCCGCAGGATTGTCAAAAATTGACAAGGCTCTTGTCGATAGGATAACCAAGGTCAGTTAATCTTAATATCGTCCCCTCTTCCTCTCCTCTTCTGTATACCCGCCTTTCCCAATTTTTTGCACGGATCGTTTCTTCTTTGAAGGTGCCTATAGCACTGACTGGATGGACTTCCTCTTTTCGCACCAAACAAAAGCTTTTTGCGGATGAGGGAACGTACCCAGGCATCGTGTCTCGGCCGGCCTGGTCCAGAATTGCGCTTGCTAACCAGTTATCAGACTTGGGAACCGACCACGCAGTAAGAACCATGTAAGCCCTTGATCTCCTACTCCTGAACCCTTCATTACATGTCACAATTTCTTATGCTTATAACCACATGCATTGTCCTATCGATGACATGTCGATGCTGGAAACTGAAGACTCAAACCGCTGTTACCGTTCATAGCCTACACGTTCTCCGGTGGTGCTTTCCGAGATTTGTTTATTCGTTTTGGATATGATCCTCGGAAAATTCCGGAATCTAAAATGCGTGTCCAACCTGATTCTTTCGTTCTCTCTCCTAAGTAAACAAAGGAAAGCAACATTTCCAAGGATGCATATTGACGATCATGTGACCTTTCTCGACCAATTAGATACCAGAGCGCGCGACTGAGGGTAGGAAGCGAAAGCCGATCCAGAGCGACAAGATCGTTAAAGACTCATCCTAATCAACGAGCACTTACCGTCGCTGGAAAGACAGCGGGGGTCTTACAAGGCGGGGACTCTCGGTCGGTTCTTCTCTTTTTTCTGTTCATTCAACATTCAATTTCTGCCATCGTCAGACCTCGGCCTAATCAGCGCCCTGTCTCTTTCTAGTAAAACACATATCTTTGATGGACAAAAGCTTCATAAAGACTGGTCGAACTTTCAATTGTGTGACATAACCGATCCAGAGCTCGTCAAGCTCATACATGATCCTGCTGGAGTAAGAGAGAAATGTTATGTTCGTCACCGTCTGCATCTTTCTTCCCCTCCTCTTATCAATCACTTCTGTCCACAACTCAACTTGATCTGTTATGATTTCTTTTCTCTTAGGGTGATGACGGATGGTACAAACCAATCAGGCAGCGACTCATCCGAGAAGTAGTTCGCATGAAGTTTTCTTCACTTCTCAAACGCGGCGTCCCATTACCTCCCGGAGCATGTGACCGAATGATTGAAGGTGGTCTGGCTGAAGAGAGAGCTTCAACGCTAAAAGCTCGAGAAAAACGAGGTCGTGGCGAAACGGAAGATGAAGAAGAAGAAGACCATCACAATCGACATTCCTATCATCATTCGGACCATGAATATGATGATGAAGACGATCATGACGATGTGTCTGATTCTGATATTGGTGGAGAAGAGGATGATGATGATGATGATGATGATGGACATGGCGACAAAGGGGAGGCTACCGTCAACCATTACGGAAAGAGTTCTTCCGATTCGAGATATGCATTCTTGAGTCTTACTAGGAAAAAAGGCACTTCCAAATCTCGGCACATATATCATGGGAGAAACGACAAAGAGATGATGGTTTGTTCTGATTTTCTATTTCTTTTTTGCGTCCACCGTTTACTTCTTTTCTTCAGCTGATAGTAGTCAATGGACGCTTCTTAAACATCACAGGCTGCTCGGCTTAGGAAAGCTTTGGGCAATTCCACCCAAAGGGAGTCATGATTTATACGTATCAATAGTAGTTATAGAAGACAACGTTATGATTCAAATCTATGACAGCAAATACGTAACGTAAAATGACCTGATCGCATATTGTATGACTGGAGACAACGATGGCCATGAATGAAATTACCTGTGTAGCGAAAGCTCGAAGAGAGGTACAATGACCAAACGTCATATCTCAGAAATCAGATCTGAAGAAAAAAAAAAGGAAAAGGTACAAAGAAAGCATTAATAGAGATAGTACAATAATAAGAGAGGATAGATTAGTAAGAAGCAGCATTATTTTCAGCAGGCAGGGTGAAGAGATATGAAACCCATTCTTCCATTCTTGTGAAAGAAAAAAAGGAGAAGATGAAAGAAATCAGCACACGTTTTAGCACGTCAAAGAAAAGCGACTTCCCGTAATCGCGTTCTCAAAAGCAAAATAGAGAAAAGTGAAGGAAACAAAATGATTGACGACGTACTCAAAACCTTCAGGAGCAGCGTCCCATAAACCTGTCGTGAAGTCTTCCGAAGTTCTACTGTCATCAACTGATAGCTTGTCCTGTTCGTCCTTCCTGTTTCTATCGACCCCTTGCAACGCAGAAGCTAAGTCTTGGCCTTGAATGCTATTATCAAATGAATTTGTTTGAACAAAGTTATGCTGAGGGTCATTTGAGCCGTCCGACGTCCGTGATTCTGATGAAACGGTCGAATTCAACGTAGACGGACGCATATGATAAATATGCTGATGATTATTAGAAATGGCCGAAGAGCTCAATAGTGATAGATCTGAGTCGTGCATCGAGAGGGGCGAGTCAAGCAGCGTCTGTTGCAGTTGTGGCTGTTGTCTATGTGGTTGCTGGTCTTGTCGAGATTGTTGTAATTGTGAGTATATAGGATCAACTGCAGGAAAGTAATCCATAGATGGCTGTTGAGGATACTGTAGCAGATGCTCCAGAGATATGGGTTGCGATTCTTGCGACTGCAGCTGTGGTTCCGGTTGAGTCTGCAACTGAAGTCGAGTTTCCGATTGAAGCTGTGGTTGATACAAAACGTATTGAGGTTCAGAGGAAATATCTGACATAGAATTTCGCATCGTTTTATACCCGGAAATAGGATACTGGGTAAGCTTAGGTGAATTGGGTCGGCCAGTAAATCTTGAAGAGTCATCGATGTCTGGCGGACAGACCACGGCTTCCGGTGCCACTTCATTCAAACGTACGTTATAATCGGTTGAATTCTGTTGCTGTTGCTGTTGTTGGCGATGTTGACCCTGACGAAAGTGGTGGTGTCCAGGCGAGGAGAACAACGGAAGGGACTCAGAGGAAGTCGTCAGTCTCTGCGCAGGCATCGTATCTCGGAAACCGTCAACCGGCACCTCTAGCGTCATCTGCGCTCCAGTCTCGTCAAAAGTTGAGATTGGAGATGAAGGGGACAGTTTAGAACAATTAGACATGGGAGGAGCATTATCTTGTAGTTTCACTACATTCTCTCGCGATCGCTTGTTTGTCAAATGGGTCCCTTTCATAACATGAGCGTGTTGAACCAGTCCTAGAATGATGTCTCTGAAGATACCCGAGAATATGGGATGAAAACAAAGTTGAATACGTACTCCAGATGAGAAGAGATTGAAAGGACAGAAACATTGCTAACTTTAGACATCCGGCCGAAAGCCATGTTTTCTCATAGGCGGTCAGCAGGTCGATGATCTTTGAGATGCCGTCGCGTCTGTGACATGAGAAGGAGAAGGAGAAGGAGAAGGAGAAGGAGAAGGAGAAGGAGAAGACGTCAGGATATACATGCACGATCGACAGAGGCAGAAAACAGAAGATCGAGCGCAGAGAGCAGAGAGCAGAGAGCGAGCGGACGACGTACATGCTACTGGGATCGAACGAGCTCGAGGACCTCTTCCCACCCCACAGGTTGCTGCACAAGCACAGATAGACATCAGCGCAGATAGACAAGACAGTGACAAGACAGTGACAAGACAAGACAGTGACAAGACAAGACACAAGGGTGAGTCAGCAAACGACGAGTGAGCCAACGGGTGAGCCAACGGATGAGTCGAACAGTGAGTCAGACACTGAGTCGAAAGGCGAGTCGACAGCTAGTGGGCACACACGGTCAGAAAACAAAGCACTCACACAGCAAGAACAGTACCGAACTGGAAAGCCACTCTGATCTGTTGGATCGGCGACCGGCAGAAGGATGGATCGGCAGATGACAGAAGGATGGAGTGTCAAGAAAGCAGAGCGTCAGTATCGCCAGAAGCGCAACAGACAGAAGTACACCAGCCAGAGGCATGCACGCTAGCGAGTCAGAAGGTCGACGTACACTCAGGACATCCAGGTTGTCTTTGATGCCTCGTCTCGATACCGCATGGAGTGTGTTTGCACCTGCCCTTGCTGCGTTGCTGCAGACTGTCGAGTCGGAAGAAGGGAGAGAAGGGGGAAGGGAGAGAAGGGGAAGAAGAGGAGCCAGCCAAAGACAAAAGCACAAGACAAAAGCACAACACAACAGCACAGCACAGCAGCACAACAACACAACGTCAGCTTCTTGGCTAGGCCATACACCCACCCACACACACACACACACACACAAACACGGACTCACTCGCAAGCGATGGGAACAACGGCTGCGGCTGGTCGGCAGACGGCGAGATGAACGGCCGGTGGGTGTAGATCTGGTCGAACAGAGGTCGGGCAAGGCCAGGTCGCAAGTCGGAAGACACAGAAAGAGGCAGAGACAGAGATACATCAGTCTCGATGCCGCTTGCTTCTGACACACGACCAGAGAGGAGGGCAGAGAGGAGGGCAGAGAGGAGGGCAGACAGACCTGGACGGAGTAGTAGGCAGCAAAGATATGTGCGCTCTGGAGGAACCACAGATCGTCCTTCTTGTGTGGGTCCCATCTAGGCAGATGCAGCAAGTAGCAAGCAGAACACAGCGATCAGCGATCCGAACACAACGATCAGCGATCACTCGCTCACTCACCTCAGATGGTCCGGCAGCTGCTGCACCCAGTTGTTCAGACTCGAGTCGATCTCAGCCACGATCCGGAGCCTTGCTTCGAGCGAGTGGGAGTCCTTAATGACCTTGGACTTGTTGATCGCATACTGTGAACGCACCGGTCGTCATCAGACACAAAGGGTGTCAGCAACAGTCAGCAACAGTCAGCAACAGTCAGCAACAGTCAGCAACAGCAACAGCAAACGACCAGCAAACGACCAGCAAACGACCAGCAAACGACCAGCAAACGACCAGCAAACGACAGCAGCCACTCACGATCGTCCGCAGACAGTACCCGTTGATCTGCGCTAGCTTCAGCATCTGGATAAACGCCGCAACCTTCGACGGCTTGCCCTCAGGCTGCCTGAACGCAAGACCGGGCTCTTCCTCGTTCTCCCAGTACTCGTCGTCCACATCGAGCGGATAGTCGACATCGATGTCCTCGTCGTGGATCGCTAGCGGCCGACCTGTGCTGCCACAGAGCCCTCGGTCAGCCAGGTAGAGCGCCCAGAAGGCTCGCTTGAGCATCTCGCCCTCGGCCTTTGGCTTTGACCGGATGACATGCTTTCTGTGGGCGCCCATGTCGACGGCCGTGCGGATGCCCATACCGATGCACATCCAGGCCACTCGGTGATGGCTACACGAAGAAAAGAACATGGCTGCTAACTGGATGATAAACAGTTTGCAAAAAGAAGAGATCAGACTAGTTCAAAGCTAAAATTGATAATAATATAGGGGACCATTCACGAATTAGATACATACACTGGTAGCTTGTAAACCGCGGAAACCGGGAGCTTTGAAAATTCTAGGTCTACTCAAGACGTACTAAAAACAGGATGTCGAATGATTAACAATAAGATTATGAGTTATTTGAGCATGAGAGTCAGGAATGAAGTGCAATTTAATCGGAATGAAAGACGCACTTCGTTGATGTAGGCCCAGCCCTTCCCGAATCTACAAAGAAACATCAATATTCAACGAAGCAATGAGCAATGTGGATCTCGTGAAACTATATACGGCTGTTTGTTGGAAGAACCAATCATCAGATGCTTACTGTTTTTCTCTATCTTCGTCGGTCCAATTTCTACCATCTTTTGTGTTGATCAGGTCATCATCGCTGTCATCCAGACATTTACTGGCACAAGCAAACACGACCAAGCAGAGCATCCTGAACTCCGTATCTGTCGTGTATAGTTGCTCAGCGAACTCACGCTCAAAAGTTGGTCTATGGAGAACTTGAACAGCGAGTGAGGCTTGCTCAAAGAATGTTTTGATCAAGAGTTGAGCATGCCCAGTAGAAGGCCAGATAGAAGAATACTCGGGAGTTGTAGAGTGATAATTTGGAAGTTCCCAATGCGCGGTGTTCCAGTAAAGAGCTACGACGAACAACAGAAAAGTAAAGCGTAAGGGTCGTACATGTTAAGATTTGTCCTCTATAAATAACGGAAAGACCAGTTAAAAAAGGAAAGTCCTGACGTCTTCGACTTGAATCCAAATCCATATCAAATGTATCTCTCCCAGTGTGTGAAGTTTTTTGCGCGCGTACTTGATTAAACAGGCCAAACCCAGACGACTGTTCACCCAAGAAAGTACACGAAGAGATGAAAACAACACTTTGGTCAGTCTCGAGTGAAGAAACAAACTCTGCATCTACATAATATCTTTTTTGAAGTCCAACAAACCTTTCCCCAGAAAGTATCCTGACCAGGAAGAGTAGGAATTGCCTTGATCTTCATTTTCCGGAGTGAATCCAGCATGTACGCCTCATCCTCATCGATCTCATCATCATCTTCGTCCTCGTCCTGTTCCCACGGTTTGACAGCTTGCAAAGGAGAGCAATTACCGATGGATTGGCTAGCTGATGGTTCCCCGCTGTTTGTATAACCCGGACTGAGCATGGTGCTTGTCGAGGGAGGAAGGGTTGGAGGTGATTCTTCAATGGTTGAAGGTTGCTGAGAGATTGAAAGTGATGCTCTATGAGCCGTTCCAGGATCAGATAGTGATGGGTTCGAAGTAGTGGCTCCAGGAGTAGCCTGTTATCCATCAGATCGAACACAACAAGGAATAATTGAATTCAAGAACAGCAACAGAATCAAGAAACAAGGATGGGCGGACAGTCTCTTCATGTCAGCTCTGCTGAACAGGACCCATGAGGCAGCGGATATATAAAGAAAGAGCAAAGATCGCTTGCACCCACCTGAAGGATCATCTGCTCCATCCGTTTCAGTCGAGACTCCATGGACTCGACATATGCTTTTGGCGGTCCACGTTTTTTTGAGTTCTCGACGTACGAACATTGGATTCCGGCCTGCTTACAATTTTTACAGTGAATGCCTGTGTTCATAAACCCATCGCACTTGATCTGGAAGGATTTGTGATTATTACC
This sequence comes from Phaffia tasmanica, assembly GCA_014825565.1. Lineage (NCBI taxonomy): Eukaryota > Fungi > Basidiomycota > Tremellomycetes > Cystofilobasidiales > Mrakiaceae > Phaffia > Phaffia tasmanica. Next base: position 3,393 of record MVAI01000213.1, on the reverse strand, counting down.
AGATCAAAAATGTAAGAGAAATCAAGTTCAAATAGAATGCGCCCGTCAGATTATCGAAACGTCCGAAGGATGGCTGTGTATAGACAAAATTAAGCGGAAAAAGTAGAAACAAGTATGGAAACCAGACAAACCTTCTTTCGTCGACAGGCATCGCCTTTTTTATTTATTTAATGGAAACATCCAGAAAATCAAAAGCAGAATCAGTAGAAGGTATGCTAATCAAATAGAGCGCCAAAAGAAACTCTCATATTGCTCTATTAGACTTGTGCAATACTCGAAACTATTCAACCGAACTGGATACATACAAGCTCGTTGCATCTTTCTTCTCTTCCCGGCTAGATCGGCGTCTGGTTCGGACATGACTATCCCCTTTTGACACCTAGGCCTAAGTAGTTATGATAAATACACTCGATGGGTGATTAAAGCAAAACGACACGCACGCGAAAGACCGTTCAGAGAGGTAGACGATTGAGGCTAACAAGAGACTGGAAAAGATAGGTGATGAGGAAGGAAGATCGGCCTAGACGGCATTGTACCGGAAGGCTGTTCACGTGACTGATCGAATTTAGTCATTTCTCGCCAAGTCTTTTAGCAATTTGCATACGTCTTTTTTCTCCAGACATCACGTCTCTTGTCTTTGCTCAGTAAGTAAGGGTAGCGTAAAAAATAAAAAAATGAAGATGACGACTTGAAATGAGAATCATCTTCAACATAAAGAAAGAGCAAAACAAGGATGACTAGAAACAAATTGGATGTGAAGAATTCAACAAAAAAAAAAGAGGTGAAGGAAGTGCGGGTCTTTTTACATCAACCCAGCGGCAGCAGCAGCCTCTAAAGCCTTTGCGCTGATCTCTTGATAACTCCTCAGTCGAATCCTTTTCAAGCGACAAATAAATAGATAAATATTTCAAAAAATCAGACTGTGAGGCAAAAAGATGTAACAGGTCATATAAAATAGAAAAAAAGGGAACAAACAAGTTTCGCTGGAGCATAGCGATAGTGAGCTTTCCCACAGCAGGAATATATATGCTGGCCTGTGGAGAATAGAAACAAGACAAGGAAGATCAATCAGCCTAGATTATACTTATATATATGAGACACATCGTGGGATGTACCTTGTTCAAAACATCTGTATCAAAGTTCTTTTCCCCAGCAATATCAACACAGACCACTCCATCCTTCAACCACTCGGTCTGGACTTTGAACTTTCCACCGGGCACCGCGCTGATCACCACATCACTCATGGCGAGCGCAGCCTGGAGAGTCAGATCCGTAGGGGTCGTCACGTGGGAGGGCTTGTACTTGAAAGGAGATGAACCCGGCTCGGTCGTTGTTGAAGGAGTACTGGAAGTAAAAGGTCGCTTGGAAAACTCCAAGATGCCGTTAATGTCTGCCGAGAGAACTCGAGCTCCATCGTTCGCTGAAGTCCGACCAAGGTGCGAATGGATTTTAGTCTACGTCGTGAAATCAAAGAGACAGTTGGAAGCTTGTAAGACTCACCAAGCAAGGCGGCCAATGGTCTACCAACCACTTCCGATCGGTTGATCACTGTGATGGTTCGACCTCTGGCCCTATCTCCATAAGGTAAGAGGGGGTTGTAGATGTTTGTAAATTCAAGAGTCTTGACCTAGTGATACGCAAACAATAACGAGATAATCAGGTTTGAAACCGTTGCTTTTCTACATATGAGAGTGATTAAAACAAGCGCGAAAAACGTACAATAGCCAGGGGTGTACAGGGGAGGATAGACTTTAGTAGACCGGCAGGAGGAGTGTCGAGAGAATTGCTCGTAGCCGGTGAGGTAAGGAACTTTTTGGGAGGCTTGAATGTAAGCGGGGAGATGTATCGAATGCTTGAGGCGGAAACACGGGGAGTGGCGTAGATAGTTAATATATGTGTAGAGAATGAGAATAGGAGAGGATGCGGCCTCACTTATGATACAGGTTGAACACAAATTGGTGGTTTAATCCCTCAACATCTTTGAGGGGAGAGACCACCTGCTGTAGATACTGGTCCTCTGCCAAGAAGAAGAGAAGGAAAAAAAGGATAGCAAGAAACAGAGAGGTCGGTTCCAAGGTCTTTGATCTGAATTTGAGAAGAAAAAGATGGAGCAAAGCGTACGGGTTCCTCCGAAAATAGGGTAGTAAACCTGGTGTATACAAAACAATTTGTTGGTAAGTTTGAATGATTTGATGATCCTTGCTCATTAAAAAGATTGCAAGTCTTACCATAACACCTCCGACGTCATCGTCATTGTTGGCAGAGACGATGGCCTCTTCTACGCCCTCGCCCGAAACGACAGAAGAGTCAACGGCTTGACCGACGAGTCGAAGCTCAAATGTGATGCCCAACGCCTCACATGATCGTTTCGTGAACTATTAGAATGAGATCAAAAGAGCACGCACGCATATACCCATTGAAGTTTAAGCCCAAGTACAGGACAAAGCTAAAGAGAGCTCACTACTGACCTCGGCATATGTCTTTGCGTCCTCTTTGGCTGTTCCAAGAATACCAACGAGCTTGAGCTGACCACCGTCAGCTTTGATCTGTTCGATCGCCGAGGTGAGCTCTTTCTTGAACGGCGGGTACATCTTGACCGCAGTGAGGGTGAGTCCTTGTCCTTCCATGGCTTTTTAATTAATCGATAAAACTTTCCAGAAGAGGTGGTGAACGAGATATATGGAAGTATGTCGGCGCGCTTGAGGCAAACGATTCAAAAAAGGAAAAAAAAAAATGGACGAGAAATATAAGCGACTGCGCAATTCCAGCTTGTGTAATTTCCTTGGCCATGTTTTAAGTCAGCCTAGGATGAACTTGAACATTCGATGTTAAACTTTGTGTTGTTCTCGACCGCAATAGATATACGCAACGCCTGATGGATATAATGATGGACATAGTATCGAAGGACAGATCGAATGAAAGACGCCGGTTAGAAGAATGGCTCGAAAGCAGTTTGTGTCATAAAGATCTTTCAGGACAAGCCAACTCGATGTCGTACTCCCAATGTCTGATCAACGGAGCGGTTTCTTCAAACCTAACTCTGACTCCGACTCTGACTCTAACCGCACTTTCGTTCTCTTTCTGTTTATGTGGAGATACCATATGTATATCCTGCTCGTTATGACTATTCTCTCCTTTCAGATCAAGACCAGGCGTCGCTTCCCCCACTACTAGGGATGGGTTTCAGGCACCAAATCAAGAAACAGGAACGTGATTTGAAAGCTGTACAGTCATGTGCCACTCGTGCCACCCACGTGCTCATCCTCGTTACACCGAGCGAATAAGCTCCTTTACATTTTTTCTTTTTTTTACTCTTCCTTCCTGTTCCTCCTCACCGAGCTCCCTCTCCTCCTTCAACCTATTCAACCCCTCCTCTTCCCCTTCTCTCTTTCC
>MVAI01000212.1:0-32512 GCA_014825565.1 Phaffia tasmanica | reverse complement strand
CTACTAGTTACATTTAATTTACATCGTTCTATCCCTTTTCTTAATGCAACCTTCTGATCTTCATAAAGTATCGTTTCTGTGTTACCTACTTTTGACCTCGCTTCATTTCTTTTACATCTTTTCATCTTTATATTTTAAATAGTCGTTCTTAACGATAGCACTTAACACTGTAGCACTTGTTCTTAGAGACTGAAGTAAAAGTCATACCCGATGGAAATAAAACTTTGTCCTTTGCATCGAATTTTACCCCGGTTTGAAAAGAAACCCCCTATATAAGAAAAAAAGAGTAGTGAAAAAAGTCGATCCGACCGACCAACAACGTTTATTCCGTCATGCGTTGGGCTTTCAAGAACTTGAGTGTAAACTTTCGAACGACTCCGATGGAGTCTTCAATGTGTTCGGTCTTTTTATTATAGATATGTGTATTGAGTGATCCGATGAGTGCTAGATCACTGTCGACCGGTCGTTGGGGTTAGCAAGAACGAACAGAGTGGTGCTTAGCAAACTCGAGACCAACATCACACTTCAGATAAACGGTAAAGTGAAAAGAAGGGGACGAACGGAGTGATCTCCCAATATCCGTACGTGATCCCCGAGGAAAGCGTCAGGATTTGAGACGGGTGGTCCTCGTCAACCCCATCTTCCTCTCCACCATCGACATCATCGTACTCGCTATCAGCTTCTTCAACCCCTCCGCCTGTTCTTCCATCGGGTTCAGACCTTGTCTCGGATTCGGATTCAGAATCCGAATCGTACCCGTCTACAGCGTCGAAAAAGTTTCCAGATCGATCAGACGCGTCTTGTAGCAAGGCATCACTCTTTTCGTCGATCGTTTTCTGGCCTGCGGGGACGACAGATCTAGACAAATCAGAGACACAGTAGGACGAAAACAGAGTGATCAATAAAAAGGCGAATATGGAGACCGAGAAAGATATCTAGATAAACGGAAAGACGAACGTGTAGAGCTCCTCATAAGCGATGATTCGAGTGACCCAATCGACACAGGTTGTATAGACAGCGTTTTGGACGGGCGCTCCGTCGGTCGCAACATATAGCTTTGTCTTTTTATCAATCAAGAATGACTTATCCATTTGGGCCGTCTGATGGATTTTTTCCCCCGGATTGATCATAACAAAACCAAAAACAGATCTTGTCAGCACAGTAACAAAAAGCACAGCACATCACACGAACGAAACTTATACTAACCACGACCCAACTGTTCATCATGCCCGATAAGAACTGCGCAACCATGAGACTTTGCCGGATGACTTGAGAGAACGCGTAGGCGAGTCTCCCATCGTAGATTGAAGTGAGTAAGAATGAGACTTCTGGAATCGCGTCGATTTCCTCGTTGGAGAAGTCTGTCATATCGTCTTGGACATAGTCCTGGATCTCTCGGAAAGTGTCTAGGTTGATGATGATGATGACGATGATGACAAATGACAAAAAAAAAAAGAGCGAACTATGAGGATTAGAGTCGAAAAGAAAGAGCGAGAGAGAAAAGGCAGACAAACCGGTGAGGGTGTCTTTGCCAGTGATTCCATCAGCCTTATTAATGAACAGGTAGAGCTGCATATCCGGGTTGCACTTATGAGCTGCAAGAAACGTCATTGCTATACTCTGGATTTGCTCGGTATACCCCTACAAGCGTCAACGAGTCGTCATAACGGCGAAAGTGTCAGATAGAAGAAACAATTCGTTCGATAGGAGTCACTCTGAAGGGGTTATCATCATTAACAAAAGGTCACGAACCGAGATCATATCGACAAAATAGATCAACACTGAGAACTTTTTCAGATTGTCTCCAAAGTCCTCGGCCGTGATGGATCCTGGAGTGTCCCAGATCTGATAAGGTGCAAATATACTGATGAGAAGAACAAGATACGAAGGACGAATAACCCAAGAGGTTATGAGTTGTTATAGACAATGGGATATAAATCAGCTCGACGACTCTGTCCTCTATACGACGGATAAACATTCGGAAGAACGAAACAAGAGGGATTGATCCAGATTTTTTCCTAAGATGATCGACTCACTTGACGTCTTCAATCTTGATGTCATGGGTGGGTGAGACCGAAGGAATCGTTTGCCTAGCCTCCATGCCATGGAACAGAACCTCAATTGCACTCGTTTTTCCTGATCTTTGGACGTGAAGAAAACGCGTCACATCCGTTATATATAGAACTGTATCATGTAAACATACTTGAAGAGACATATAGTAAGGAACAGAACAACAGAGAGGTATAAAAATGCAAACCTTCTGGCTCCCATCAAGAGGATTTTCTGCGATAAAGGATCCTCATCGTCCGGGACAGGAATCCATTCGGAGCTGGCCGCCATGAGATGCGACACGAGTGGAGAGGAAGACGGTTTGGTAGCTCTTTAAGAGTGTCAGCTATCGGTTCCGATGGAAAGACAACCTGATAGATCAATAAGGGTGTTCAATGGGATACCAAGGGCGTAAGTTTGAGGTGAGAGAGATTCTTGAGCAAGATGGTCGTCGGTCGGTTGTATATCAAATTATTTAATTATTTAAATAAATAAAAAACCGGACGGTGTTCTCTTCGGTGTTGCATCCCATCGTTCTTCCTACCTCGGATAAATCTCTTGTGTATACCTTTCTATAAAGACACGATGTACACCAGCAAGCTTACACTCTCAGCCATACTATGAACTTGAATTCATATGGCGCATATTTCAAGTTGGCCTACCATCGAGTTACTCATGGTCATTCTATGATTCTGCCGAGACGTCCGACCACGTTTTTCCTCAATGTTTACAGCGTTTTCTTGTTCTCGATCTTCTGTTTCATCTCATGCTCATTAGCCAGCCGATATTCCTAGCGCTGAACAAGCAACCAATTGATCGAAAGGAATCAATAATGTTTTTGGCGCCCCTTCTTCACATTTTCTGCCTTTTCCTCTTTCTCCTCCTCGTCTCCCGTCCAATTATCCTTCCAAGCGTTTGTCGCGCCTCTCAAGACAGCTCTCAGTCTAGTCTTTCCTTCCTCATTCAAAAGTTCCATTAACTTTTGTTCAAATTCGTTCAACGCAGTCTCGTCAATCTCAAACTTTGTACTCTTCGTCTTCCCGTCGACGATCGACCGTCCAACCAGCAAACTCTTACTCATCATGCCCAACACTTTATCCTCCTGGGCGAACGGCAAAGCTATATGGCCAGGCCATCGAGGCTTGGACGATATCGAAGGAGGAACGATAGAGCCAAGATGTATGACAGTAGTTTTCAGAGATCCCGTCCGGAGAAGACATTCGAGATAGGACTGGGTCTGGTTGTCTGAGAGCGGTTGTCGAGCATCAAGTTGACTTATCCAAATCTTGGTCGCTCGTTCAGGCGCTCCACTATATCCACAAGCATCTAGAGTCTATGTCGAAGAAAGCAACAGAGATGGTCAGAAGACGAGAACCTGAATGACGGGGATATGTTCTAGAGTCGGAGAGACATACAACTGATAGAGCGAGATCGTCTCTCGATTCTCGGCCGAGTATAAAAACTCGGTGATACACTTCAAGCGCACCTGTGTAATCACCACACCAGCTGAGCGCGTTGATCATCAAGCCTGCCCACGTCCCATCCTCCATCTTGTCCTTCTTCTCTGAATCGTTTGGAGGATCTTGGCGACGGTCTTCATCCCTAGCGTCAGCTTTAGCTACGGATTGATCGACGTTGATCGCAAATTGGCCGAGTTGCCTAACGTATCCCAGTGTTCGTTCCCGATGGTCAGCCGGACAGGCTCCTGATCTAGAAACTAGATCGATCATCTCTTGGACATATGCGTTTAAGAGTGTCTGGATAGCTTCCTTCGCTTTTGCTGATGTCACCAAACTTGGTGTTCCTGCTTCACCCCAAAAGCTTAGTAGTGGTCCAGGCGGACCTATCGGGGTGGTCTTCTTTAGTCTGTCAAGTATTATATTCGCGCTCACTACCAATGACGTTATGGGTCGTGGCCGAAGAGGCGACAGCCGGTTGAACCACCAGGCAATCTCTAGTGCGTCAAAAACGGATGGGGCATTCATCATGAGTGAATTGGGCAAGTGGGTCAGCGAAGATTCCTCCAAGAGGATTGACGCCTGTGGTTGTCTGTTCAGCCGATCGAATATGGATCGAATATGATGCATATATGGCAAGTCAGGAAGAGGGGGAGACCGAGCAAGGAGCCGAAGAAGGAGAACGAGAATTCGAACGATCTGAGCCGGACAAGTCGACAGAGACCGGGTGGGTCTTTGGGGCAAAGGTGTTCGAATATGTCCCTGGAACTTTACAAGAGCTGATTGGTTCTTGTTTATCTCTGAACTCTTGTATGTCGGTTCTTGTACTTTACCGACATTTTGAGTAAGTTCGTTCACTGCATTCCATACCTTTTGGTCAATCTTGGATTCCTCGATCGTTAGCGCCGATTTGAGTATACGAATGATCATTTGCCGATGAATATCCACAATGTTCTCCAACTGGAGCAGACGGTAGATCTTTATACTGAGCCAAAAGCAATCACTCGAGTTGGTTCGGATGGATCGAATGTGAAGCCGATGAAAGATGAGGATCCAGGGAAGAAGATAGTCGTGAGGGACGGAAGAGTCACCGGCAGGTGGTGGATCCGTTTGCAGGATTAGACTAAAGTCCGACAGGTGAGGAAGAGGCTGAGTGGGTTGGTTGATGGCATGTATGATGTTATGAAGAGAGCTTTGAGATCCTTTCAAGAGATGTGTACCAGCCCGGTCAGTGATCGTGGGTTCCGAAACAGCAGCAACGGTGGTCTTCGGAAGAGCGCGCCGGCGTTGTTTGATCTTTCTCGATTTGGATGGTGGGAGCGGTAGACTGAGAAAACCAGCGAGCTCTTGTGAAGGATTCTTCTGGATTCTAACGAAACGAGCAACACGCACACGAAAGGCATGAATAATCCAACCAACCAACAGACAAGTAAACAAACAAATGAACGAACGAATGGATAGAACTAACGGTGAGACCTTCAGACGACCTATAGTACGAAGAGCTCGTCTTGATGGTTCTGCCAAATGGTGTATTGCCTGGCTTGTGCCCATTCGATTAAGCTAGTATGATCTAAGCAGATCAATCTCCATCCAACATCCAACGAAAGCGCTTTACTATCTCCTCTGTTGCTCTCCTTGAGCTCCACAATAGATGATGGTTGGTTGATATCTCCGTCGTCCTCACCGAGCAGGAGATGAGCTTATAGGGGTGATGGTGTATGCTGGGAGGATGGTTACGGTATCCTGGGTGGTTACGCTCATCGGTTATGGTTAGTCACCCCTCACCCTCACCGTAACCACCCTCTGCACAAGAATTTTGAGCCTTGCTCTCAACTTTCGCTTTCGCTTGACCTGACCCTCAACCGTTTCCTCCCGTTTATCATATACAGTCTTATCTACAGCAAAGTACGTAGACGTGTGAAGGTGTTTGTTGCTGCTGTGTATGCACTAAGTACTACGCTGACGTTGGCGTGTCTCTCTTTTCTTTGTCTTGCAGAATGGCCAAGATCAAAAGAAGAGGAGAGTCCGGAGCGGCCAAGAACTACGTGACCAGAAATCAAGCTGTTCGTGCTCTTTTCGTTTCTTTCTTCTCTTTCTGTGTCGAGTTCAGTTCGGGAAGTACATGTACTCGTGAGTTTATAAGGACGTTTGGCTGACTCTTGGTGTGCTTTTTTTGCTGTTCTTTGAAATATGTAGATCAAAAAGCTTGTAGGTAGAAACCCTCGTTGATAGTATTTCTCCCTCGTCGAGCTTACATTCGTCCTCTTTCCTTCTTCCTTCTGGTCTCGATCAATTTTTGTAGCAAGTTTCTTTGGCCGATTTCCGAAGGTTGTGTATTCTCAAGGGAATCTGTATGTGTCTCTTTTGCCCTAGTCGTCTACTCTTCCTTGTTTGTTGCTGATACGTTTTCTACTCCAACTTTATCAGTCCCCCGAGTACCGAAACACGCCAAACGAGCCAACAAGGGTTCTACCGCGCCCGCCTCGTTTTACTACCAGAAGGATATCCAGTACCTTCTCCACGAGCCTGTGCTTGTCAAGCTTCGAGAGCACAAGTCTTTCGCCAAGCATCTCAAGAAGGCTATCGGTCGAGGTGAATGGGCCAAGGCTAAAGGACTTGAAGAGAGCAGACCGGTCTACAGACTCGATCACATTCTGAAGGAGCGGTCAGTCTCATATTCTATCATATATATCTCTCTCTCTCTCTCTCTCTTCTATCATTTCTTTTCCGGTAGCTTTCTAGCTACAGCAAACCATGATGCTGGGATCTTGATCGAGACACGGAAATCTGATCATCAAACAATATTCTCTACCCGTTTTTCTCGTCCTCCGATTTGCCACTTGCAGATACCCGACCTTCCCTATGGCTCTTCGAGACCTCCCCGATGCTCTCTCCCTGATTTCTCTCTTTTCTATGCTCCCTGTCAACCCAACACCTACCTCGACGCTCCCCAAAGATTTGTCTGCCAACTGCGCTAGGCTCATGGCCGAGTGGAAGCTCTACATCATGAGGGAGAAGGCCCTTCGAAAGGTGTTCTTCTCTATCAAGGGAGTTTACTACCAAGTCGAGTTGCACGGTGAAAAGATCACTTGGCTCGAGGCCTATGGTTTCACCCAACACGTATGTCTTCTTTGACGCTTCTGATGTTGGGCATCGATGGCGATAAACTGAACCGTACTCACACTCGTCTTCCTTTTTGAACAGGTCCCTACCGATGTCGATGTTAGGATCTTGATGACTTTCCTCGAGCTCCACCAGACCTTGCTCGGTTTCGTTCTCTTCAAGCTCTATACCGACGCCAACTTGATTTACCCTCCCCCGCTCGACCAGGAGGCCGACGAATCCGGTGCTGGCTTTGGAGCTTTCATTCTCAAGGAAAACAAGGAGACTGCCGCCTCTGACGAGACCAAGGCTGAAGCCGTCAAGCCGACTGAGAAGGCCGTCAAGAAGGTTTCCCGACAGGAGGTCAAGAAAGGAATCAAGAAGATCGAAGCCTCCGGAATCTCTACCATGGAGGTTGACAACGAGGAGGAGCAGAGTAGACCCTCTGTCTCCGAAGAGGCTGAGGACACTGAAGACTTTGTCGAGCGAGCTTCGAAATCGACCGACCCGGCCACCACCGACTCTACTCCTCTTCCCACTCTTTCCTCTTTGACCGAGCTTTCTGCTCAAAACGCGTTGGTCACCCAGCTTTTCAAGCCCTACACCATCTACATCTCTCGAGAGGTTCCTCGACAGACTTTGGAGTTCATCCTTCGATCCTTTGGTTGCGCTCGAATCGGATGGGACACTCAAACCCTCGGAGCCGGTGCTGACTTTACCGACCCTAACGATCCTTCCATCACCCATGTGATCGTCGATCGACCTACACTCGACAACGGGGTCTTCAACTGGGCTGAAGGTGGAAAGAAGGAAGATCCATCGGCCGACAAGCGAACATTCATCCAACCTCAGTGGGCCGTCGATTGCTCCAACCAAGGAAAGATTCTTCCTGCAGCTGACTACGCTCCCGGACAGATCCTCCCTCCCCATTTGAGTCCGTTCTACAACGATCACCAGGGTGGAGGTGTGGTCGGATTTGCTACTGATTCCAGGAACGCAGGCTCCGCTTCTGCCGGCGGTCAAGGTCTTTTGGATGAGGAAGATATGGACGACGAGGATTCCGAGGACGACTCGGAGGACGAGGTCGCCGAGCAGGAAACTCCTGAGGCCTCAACTTCTTCCGAAGCGTTCAAGGCACTTTCTCTTGATCCGACCAACGAGGTTCTCAGACACGAGGCTGAGCTCGAAGCCGAACAACAGGGTATCCCTATGGCTGCTTTCGAAGCTGATCTTGCAAAGGCTACGAAGGCTGCCAAGAAGGCCGGCCAGACCGTCAAGAGTGGAAAGAGAAAGGGTGTGGAAGAGGAGGAGGAGGATCTGAGAATGATGGTCGCTTCCAACAAGACAAGAAAGTTGAAGGAAAAGATGGACTACTCGAATAAGGAGAAGAGGGAAGAGGTGTGTTTTGTTTCTCATTCTCTTTACCTTCCTTCAAATTTTGAAGCTTTGACCATACTCACTCGATCCTACGCTCGTCGTTTTCCCAGATTGAGAAACTCAAATCCAAGAAGCTCCGAAACGAGAGAGAAGCCAAGAAGGCAGCAGCCACTTCCTCCAAGAAAGCTAAAAAGTCAACCAAGGCATAAACATCGTTTCAACATCCTTGCCTAGATCTCTTGATTCCTTGACGTTCATCCTTTTGTTGATCTTTCCAGTCTATTCTTTCTCACTCCAGTTTTGATTCCGTCAACTTTTTGATTCCATCATCATCCTTTTTATTATCTCTGGGTTTGACCTGCTTTCTCTCATCTCTTGCGTTTTTTTTTTTCTCTTCCTTTGTAATACAAAAAAGTTCGAGAGGATAAACCCCCTACACTCACTCTCCTCTTGGACCCATTCCCTCCCGCTCGTACATTTATCTTGCTCCCCTCCCTTAACGCTTCTCTCTTTAGTTGCTCTTGATAGAAAGGGTCTTTTTTGTTTGTCAAATCCGGTAAGGATGTGACTTCATTTGACGTTTTAGAAAAGAAAGCCGTTTAAGATGATTATATATGGAGAAGTAAGTCATACTTGAACAGAGACGGACATGACAGAGGGAAAACAAGACGATCGCTCTAAGACACCATGTATATAAGAAGTTAGTCAAGAGGGAAAACGACTAATTGGGTTTTCTGAGAAATCCTTCACACGACAAATTATATTGAGAAGGTACGCTCCCCAAATTTCAAGTTTTACTAAACCTACTCTGGCAGACGATAAGACGCTCAGAGTTGACTGGAACAGAAAGCAGAACATACAGATCATCATTCACACAAAAGAGAATCGTGTTGGCTTTACATATTTATTTATTTTAAAATGTTTATGAACATAAATGTATATCAATTAATCAGATATGAACTCCTCAGTACCTCCCTCCGCCTCTCCTGCCTCTTCCCCTCGCTGACCAACCACCATCCCCTCCTCTTTCTCGTCCTGGCCCTGCAGGTGGCGCTCTCCGATCTCTCTGTCTGTAATCATGACCTGAATATCCCCCGGATGATTGTCCGTATTCCGGATTTGTCGACGGTGGCGGCGGAGGAGGCTGCCTGTCCCATGAATCGGCAGGATACCCTCGGGACGGTTGATCCCACGTGTTCCTCGACGGCGACCCGTTCGTTTGCGGGATTCTTCTCGGACCGGTAGGATAGGGTTGGCCACCCCCTCCTGTGAACGAAGGTGTGTGGCCTTCGCTCCCATATACAGGCAGTCTTTTGTCGGGTTCGTACATCCCTGGAGGAGGAAGAGGAGGTGGAGGACCTGGTGCTTGAGACGGGGTTAGTCCGCCGCTAGAAGCATGGGAAGGAGTATGGCCGCCGGTAGGGTAGCTAGGTGTGAGCCCTCCTGAGGGTGCATATGTAGGGTTGGCAGCTTTATGTTGGATTGGAGCAGCAGACGATGACAATGGTGGCGGTGGTAATGTCGGTGGTGGCGGAGGGAAGTATCCTGGAGGGGGCATCCACGGTTGGTGACCCAATGGATTCGGTGGAGGAAATATTGAAGAAGGCTCCGTCGGAGGCGCTGGGTGGTTAGAGACAGTTGATCCAATTGACGTTCCGCTATCGGGCATGGGTGATTTGACGACCCCTTGTAAGCTAGCCAACAGATTAGCTATCGAGTCCGACGTAAGCGCCGGAGCAGGCTGCCCCGTCGATGGTGCCGCTGGTGGTGGGATAGGAAGTGTAGGTGGAGGCATAGGTAAAGGCAACGTCGGCATCGGCATTGACATCGCAACTGGAACTGGAAAAGGAGTTGCTCCCGGTGGAAGTGTAGGCATAGGCATCGGTATTGGCGCTCGCATTGGATTGGCAGGAGCATCGTAGATCGGAGTAGTAGACGACTCTGCCGGAACATTTGAGAGGGCGGTAGCAGGGTTGTGATCAGCCGCTACTGTTGCAGGCCCTGGAGCCACAGGTGGCAGTACCGAGGGGGGAGGAGAGATCACTTTCTTTGCAGAAGACCGAGTGGCAGCTGAATTCTTTTGTCGGATGAACACTCCAAGGAGATAATCCTTTGTTCGTACTTCTGGGATCTTACACGAGTCCAGCAGAATAAGAAACTCGGGCATCGGATCCTTCTGTCGGAGCGAAAGAATGTAAAGGTCCCTTGCCGCGAATGGTGGAAGCGCCGACGTCAACTCATATGGATTTATCAGCGCATCTCGACTGATTAGACAATGAGGTTAGGAATTTTATACAAAACAATTAGTGATTTCTCTTGAATACGGACGTGGCTTGGCACGAGAAAGGGATCCAAATCGATAGGAAGAAGGCTCACTCTCTCTCGCTTAAAAAGTTCATCAAGCTAGTTTCTGCTTCTTTGCCTTCTGCTTCCCCCTCCTTGGCCTCGAACGAAACTACAATGACCTCCTTGCTCGGGCTCAGATGTGTTTGCATCAGATACTTTCTAGAGCTGTCCGTTTTGACACGACCGGCGAATGTGATAGAGGATGAAGGTAGTAAGGTTGACCAGCCGTCGGATGACACGCGAGGTCCACCCACTTGTCGGGCGACAAGTACTCCGGAGGAAGGTGCATCTGGGTTGTTGATCTATGGTTTAAAGGAAAACAGCAAGCACGTAGTCAGTCGATGTGAGACAACGATCTTGTTGAACAAAGAGAACATGGAGTAAAACTTGAACCAACCTGCCCTTCCCAAGCTTTCTCGATCAAACGGATTTCTGCCTCGCCGACCGACTTTTTCTCTTCATACTCCAAAGATCCTGAAGCGGTCGGTACCTCTTCACTGCCTTCAATCTTTCCAACGTCACCGTTCAACTTCTCAAGCTCTTTAGCCTGGTCATCGACGAAAAAGTCAAGTACCAAGTCATCGTCACCCAAGCCTCCTCCAGTTTTAGCAGGGACTTCATCCCTGAACGGTGAGAGACTGCCTTCCTTCTCGCTTCGAGCCAGATCAACATCGTCTACCATAAAAGCATCTTTGTGTACACCTTGTGAATCATCTTCCGCTGGAGGCGGCGTGCGTGATCCTTCTCGTTTTCTATTTGTTGTCTGAGATTTATCGCCCCAGATAGAATCAAGAGAAAACTTAACAGGCGAAGGAGGGACGCCAGTAAATGAGGTGCCTTTGGTGGGAGAAGAGGCCGGAGACGATGCAACATGAGAAGAGAGTTTTCTGACAGAACCAGATGGACTACCGATATCCTTGTTTGTTACATCCTCTGTTTCTAGAGAAGATGAGAAAGAGCTATTCCTTTGTTTCTTAGTACTCGGCTTGGTATAATTGTCTTCCGAGTCCTTCTCTGCCTTTTCTTCCCCATCCTCTGAAGGAAAGTCCCGTGCTTGTTGCTCTTCATTCTCCGGCTTCCGAACCAGTCCTTGCGGATGACTGTCAGCTTCTGACTCTCGCTTCCGTTTGTTTTGCTCAGACTCTTGTAGCATTTGTTCTCGCTCCTCCTGACGCTGGAGTTCAAGCCTAGAATCTGAAACCTCCATCACACCCTTGTGATTCTGAACCACCAAGGGTTGGGATGCAGTCTCGGGTAAAACTCGAGTTCGAAGAGCGGTGTCGGCTGCATCTTGTGTGAGTAGCTGTAGAGCTGGATTCGCGCTGTAGATTATTGGTTGAAGCGAAGCGTTAGGAAGGTAATCATTCCACAACTTGAAAGCTATATCACTCACAGATCGTTGCTGCTCATCTTGGAGAGTTCAAGAGGGGAAATAGCCCCTTCTTTTATCCCGGATCGTAACGCTTTGCGATCCTCCTTACTCAGGTTGAATCTTAGCGATCTCATTCGATCCCTGAAAGACATACATAGTTTGCAAGTGAGCGATGTGTTCATTTCTACGACAGTTCTTCTTGTCTAACAGTCAACAAACCAGAAAGCCAAAACAAAATGAATTCATTACGTACGTGTATTTTCTGCGTCCGGTCAGACTGCCTCCATCCTCCGCTTTCCAAACCAAATCCTCTAATTCTCCCGCATAGATCGTGGCTTTATCTTCAGCAAGCAGTGCCTTAAGTACAGTTGCAATAGCCGTACTTCCCGCCTTTCTCAATCCTTCAGTTGCTTCTCTTTCCTTATCTTTTGCACTTTTGGCAGGAGCGGCAGGCACGATAGGCTTTTTGACGACTTGAGGTGCCGATCTGACAGGTACAGTAGGAGAAGGTTGACCAGTCGAGTCACCAACGGATGGCTTCCTACTTTGGAAAGAAACAGACTCTTCAGTTCCGGGTGAACTATGATGAGCGACTGGGTTTGACGAGATTGATTTGATACTCGACTTGCGTTGCTGTCGAGGTTTGGAGGGAGTCTGCAAATGAAGATAACAGTTGGTCAGATAATTCGCAATCTCCACCGTTACAAGCAGAGAGCATAGATGGAAGATAAAAACGGAAAGAGAAATAACTCACATCGATCGAGGATTGCTCCGGTTTCGAAACCTTTCTCTTTTTCTTGCTTGTCTCCTCGTCTATCCATTCAGCATCTCCTGTCAACCCTTTGCTTAGTCGAGCCTGTTGCTGATATTGTCTTGACCGAGCATCCTCTCCTTCTCTCACAACTTGATCGAGAGGATAGTCCCGAGCCTGATCCAATGCCGAGTAGAATTCTTGCTGAGAAACATCGACCGATCCCGGGGATGTATGTTGAGTAGATGATAGGGGATTGGCCGGGTAGAACGATGCATATCCTGTATTCAGTGTCGGGTCGGTGTACCATTCGGGTTGTCCTCGAGAGACTTGTTCGACTACCGAGGAACTGCCACCGCCTCCGAATTCATCAGGAAGAGGATATGGATCGACGATGAATGAAGGATCGATGGTAGAGTTGATATAGTTATTATCTGGGTACGTTTGAGAGGTTGAAGGAAGGGAGGAATCGGCGAATGTGTAAAGAGAGGGATGACCTATGGGAAGACAACGGGAAATCAAACAAGGTTAGCATTTAATTAGGCAAGCATGAAGCACCACAAAGAGTGAGATATTGAGAGAGGTACATTGAAGGCCCAAAGAGAAAAGGAAAAGAAAGACAAAAAAGACAAGAAGCGAAAGAAAGAAAGAGAGTGATGGATGGATGGTGGATAGGGAGAAGCGTAGAGGATAAAATGAAAAGAGCGGGTTTCGCCTCCCATGTTGGTAATTCCTTCAACTTCTCCCGTCTGCCTATAGAGAAACTCTTAGATCTATGAAGATTCTCTCTCTCTGGGCATCGCCCTCCTACATATATCCCGTTCAGAGACAACTGCGTGACTGTCAATTTTTCTCCCCTTTTCGAGAGGAGAGAGAGAACAAGATCTATGCATATATGCATACATCCTAGACTTGTCGTCGTATGGAACGCAAGAGATAGTAGAAGAGCATATATGTAGGGAAAGATTCTCAAAAAAAAAAAGGGATATAAATGGCAAAAGACAGAGCAGAGCCAGCATCTCGCAAGAG
Source organism: Phaffia tasmanica (assembly GCA_014825565.1). Lineage (NCBI taxonomy): Eukaryota > Fungi > Basidiomycota > Tremellomycetes > Cystofilobasidiales > Mrakiaceae > Phaffia > Phaffia tasmanica. The sequence continues at coordinate 19,029 of MVAI01000212.1, read as the reverse complement.
AAGCGACCAACGTAGCTCAGAACTGCATTATATGGTGTCTTTGAAGGATAAAAAGAGGGAGAGGTGTAGCGATCGTGATCGGTTCTCTTCCCTCACTTTGGTCCTCGTGCGAGCTCACCCTGTCGCAAGCTCGATCCTATTAAGAAACAACTAGGAAACTACTGCTCTTCTTTTTTATTCTTCTTTTCACGCGATTACGAGCGAAGAGTGTCATAGATCTCATCGAATGGCCCCAAAGCCGATTGATGTTGTTTCCAGGTTGAAAACGTATCGAGAACAAAAGAGAACGAATCTTGCTATACAGACTTAACGTCCGGCAATCCAAGAGCAAAAACTTACGAGTAGTTTGACGGCCGGTGGCTAATTGGCAGCTGCCACATATATAGATATCTGGATAGTGAGAGATGAGAGAGAGAGAGAGTAGGCCGAGAAAGGAAACATTCAGGAAGAGAACAATGAGTATTGACAGATCAAAGTCAGGAGCAGGGAAAATCCCATCAACAAGAAAGGCAAACAGATGGCCGACACAGTAATATAGAGACGAATCTGGTTAGTAAGATTAAGTCTATACCGGGAAGCTGCAAACAAAGGTATGAGATGAGTACGAACGTATATTTTGTGCAACCACCTCATCCAGTCCAACACAGTCCCAATGATACCTGATAGAGCGAGCACACGACAAGAGACCAATCGTCCATCCGTCCATCCATCCGTTTAAAGTGATAGGGTTCAGATCCAACATAGAAACAACCAAGCAACGTAAGAGAAACAAAGCATAGGGTGTCAGTGGCAAACAGCCAAAAGAACTAACAGAGAGAACAATGCTCAGATGAGTGGAGATAGGTAGACGAACCACTCTCCACATGAATCACACGCGATCATATTCCTCGACGGCGTGTCAGGTTCTCTACAAATACAATACACCGGCTCTGGAGGTGGTGGTGGAGCCGGCTGAGATGATCTCGTCTGACGTCTACTCGTCGTGTCGGTCATAGTCCTTATCGCAGCTTCTTCTAACAAAAGGATCGGTAGGATGACCGTTTGGATCAAGATACGTACAGGACTGGTAAAGGAGAACGTGTCTCGAGTCGAACTTAATTTTATCCGGTCCAGTTTGATACCAGGCTCAGGCTAAGGCTGATGTTCATTATGTAATCAAATCTTTCAAAAACCCATGCGCATAATATTGAACCCATTCCAGGCCTCAGCCAACAAACTTTGAGACAATGTTCTTCACAAGAGATCTATCAAGTTGGGAAAAAAGATAGAATGTGTTTAGCGTTATGGGTGACCGTAGGGTGAAGGGTCAAGAGTATCTCATTCGTACCTCGCGTATGGGACGTAGCTCAACGAGTACCCTGTGGAACTCGAAATCTAATCCGATCAGCCTCAAGGAACTAGATATCGGCAGAGATGGAATGTCAACCATGATCATGAAAGAAAAAACTCACAGGCAAACGCCAAGTATGAAATTATCACAAAGACGATACAGAGCGCCGCGTTGCCGAGAACGAAAGCAGCGATAAAGCACATCACTAGCGATCCGAGGAAGATAGCCGTAGCAACCAAACGGACAGGGGCAAACATCTGTAGGATGAGAATCCAGGAAGTGATGAAGAGGAAACACAAATGGTCAGTGTTGTCTTCTTGGTATGTGGGTGTAAACAAAGAGGCTGAAGATGAACAAACCATCTTGAACTGCTTCAGAAACCCTACCAAGAATCCAGTTCCAATCAAAGAGATAATGCATCCTACAGCATACAAGACTGTACAAACAGACTCTTGATCAGATTTAAGACGATCAAAAGGGGAAACTTCTTAGGGATGAAAGAACCCCATGCTCACAAGCAAATGATATGGTCGATCCAATGAATCTACAGTGGATGGTTTTTAAGTTAGTTCCTTTCTTTTTTTTTTCAGAGTTATCTTTTTGACGACGATAATAGTGAAGCGCAAAGCAGACGATGTCGTATTTTGGCAAGAATTCTTATGGACCTACAAGAGAACCGCTCCGATTAACGACACGACGAAACCTAATCCCAAGCCTGTACATGCGCGGGCAGCCAATGAAGATTCAGTCAAACATAACAATCAAAATACAAAAACAGCACATAAACAGAGCGACAAGATAACTGACAAGCTCCGAATCTATCATTTTGTTTTCAGACCGAAACATATTAGTCGCAGCGCATTACTAAGTAAGAATATGAAATGAGGTCACAGAGATATGATCACTCACCCCATCACTACACACATCCAAAGTGGAGATGATCGACCATCAGTTTATTAGTATGCATATTCAAACGCTGAATAAAGCTCTTTTAAGACGAACGTCGTTGCGACTGAAACATCAAGAAGGAGAAAGACATGAATTTAAATAACAGGAACATAAACGACAGACAGAACAGTAACGTTGTACAGCTTACCCAAGTCAAGCCCATAAACTCGAAAGCACTCTTCTCCTAAGGTGATAAAGATTCCAATCATTAACAGAGACCCATTTAATGCGAATAGGTCAGAAAGCAGTAAATATACCGTGGTCAGTAAGTGATTACACTATGTAAGGGACAACGGAAAGGCCTCAAAGTCCTTTGAGTCTAGTTGGGCCAAGCCTGGAACACGCAAAGAAGCATCTACAACAACGACGTACAGGCGTTAGGTTTAGATCGATTCCTCCAGTGCCTCCGGATCCCAATCGACCTGTATCCAAGTTTCTTGAAGATTACATCGTATGTTGTGCAGAAGATGAGATGAATCATGTATTCAAGAGATGGAAAGCAATTAATATTGTACATGATTTTTTGAGAAAAAAACTCAAATGAACGTACAACCATCCTGACATGTTGCTTCTTCCTCGTTATTTAAATAGAGTTTCAATTAGATAGTTAAAGTGCTGGCTTTAAAAGAAAGGTTACTATTGAGCAGCACTTATGTACAGCAGATCAAGTCGTGTAGTATGGGAAAGAAATGCAAGAACGAACGTACATTCGAAGATGTTTTTGCTGCTTCTAATAAACTAAAGCGTAGTTGTATACGGAACTCACTAAGTGGATGATTCTACTACTACTGCTTGATGTTAGGGTTAATCCTCTCAACGGAAGCATTCTTGATAATCTCTTGACTCCACCATCATCTTTTGAATGATGTGTATGTGCAAACTGACCGGATCTGATTCATCTTATACGTTCTCTCATCCTTTCCATCTAGTTGACAATCCATTCTCTGTTTATTCACTGACGTTTACAATCTGTTCTTAAGCTGTCAAACTAACAAGATGGCACCCACAACTCGAGCTTCTTCTATGAAATCTCTTGTCCGACTTGGTTCCCAGCTCGGCAGTCCTCACAATTCGCCACCTGCTCTCAAACGGTTCAAATCAAATCAAAACCTTTCCACCCTGCAAGGTCCAGCCAAGGCTGAGTTGGCAGCTAATATTTCCGGGACTGAGGCCGAGACTGGGACCGGGACTCTGGATAAATCGTCACCAACGGCAAAGCCAGGCTTGGATAAGGATGGTTCTTCAGCAGCTCAACCAAGCATTCCCGCCACATTATCTTTTTCCATGCAAGACGCAAAAACACACCTGATCGCAAGCGATCCGAGGTTTCGAATGATGTTTGAAAAGTTTACATTCGATAGTTTTGAAAAACCACAAGAAGAAAATTGTTATAAAGCCCTGATTGGAATCCTGTTAGTGTTCTTCCAGGCATCAGTTTAGGGGTTTGAAATAAGATAAAATAAAACAAATGAAACTGATTAGTCCTTGGTCGGATCCGTAAAAGAATGGGCCAACAGCTTGCAATGTCGGCAGTAGCGAGTATTGCCTATAAATTGTGAGTCGGTTTTGGTGCTGATGAATCTCACTTTTGATAGTATGATGAAAAAGTTCAATTTTTTCCCCTTCCTCTTATACAAACCACATCGAAATCAGCACTAGACTCTTCATTCCAGAGCAGCTTCCGGAGGAGCAAGGAGCTACCCTGGAAAGGTATGAGCTGATACCTTGCCTTTCCTTATGAGATATTCACATGCGTCTGTACATCAACTTACATTCTGATAACCGATCAACGAATCGACAATAGCGCCATAAGGTTTTTCCCAACTCCCAACCAGGTTCTGGCCCTTCCTGAGCCTCGGATAGACACTCTAAAAACGGTCGGATTATCCGGAAGGAAAGCCGAGTATATACTAGATATATCCGAAAAGTTTGCCAGTGGAGAGTTGAGTCAAGATGTCTTGATGAAAGCATCGGATGAGGAGCTAAAGACGATATTGCTATCTATTCGAGGAGTCGGTCCGGTGAGTGTACCTCCTATATTTCTTATCAGTTGTCAGATAGCTAATAAATATCAGTTTTCGTTTTACTAATGAATAGTGGACGGTAGATATGTTTAGTCTCTTCATTCTTCGACGGCCAAACATCCTTCCGTGGTATGCTCATAGTTGCCTACTGGGTTCTCTTTCTCTTAATAAAGAGGGTTTGGTATTGATTCAATCCGTTCCTCCTTGTATACAACAGCGGGGATCTGGCTGTTCAAAAAGGTCTCCTCAAGTGGGTCATCGATAGACATACTAAACCAAATGGCCTGTTCACTTTTGGACAGACCGTATTACCTCTGCCTATAGTTTCCACGCCTCGGAAGCCTGATACATCTGCTCTCGCCGCCGCCGCCGTTGCTCCTCCTACTCCTTCCACACCTGATGAATCGAAGCCTGCATCCTTAGCATTAAAAACTCCAGGACCGCCATCGCCAGCGGCAAAGGATCAACTGATAACGTACCCACTGACGCCTGCTCCCGAACTTCCGGGCATGTTGACGTTAGAGCTGCTCAAGAGCCGATTGGCAGGTAAAAAGAAAGCCGGAGCTTACCTAACTCCTGTAGAGATGGATCAGCTAACGGAAAGCTGGAAACCATACCAATCTATCGGGAGTTGGGTGATGTGGCAGTATCTTAAAGTGGAATAAGACATCCTCACAAAGGATATTATGTTGTGTTCTGATTGAAATCCTTTGATGATACTATCTATCTAGTTGAAACATGCGCAGCCGATTCTAGGGGTTGATGAATAAAGGGGCAAAACCGAGAAATGTTTCATATTCTTTCACTTCTCCTTCCTTTCTTCCTTTTCTTCCCTTTTAGATTCTCTTCCTTTCCTTTCCTTTCTCTTTCTTCCTTTCAAACCCATCGGGCAAAACGACGAGGAGGAAAGAAAGAGAGAGGAAGAAAGAAAGCAAGAAACCCGACTGAATCAAAGAACATCTGTGAAAGTTTCTTGTCTGCTGGCTTGTGAATCTACAGCCAGACAAAAGAATGAAACGAGAATCGCATACTCACACAACAAACATCACCTTCTCCGAATCCCTTTCTCTTCCTTTTGTTTTTCTTCTCGTTCTTCTTCTTCTTCTTTCTTCAGACAATAGATGCCAGATGTATGATTCCCTTTCACATTATGAGGTCATGTCTCTACAGCATCTCTTTCCCTTCACCTCTTTTTTCTTTTCTCTTCTCTTCTGGTCTGCTTTGTACTTACTTCATTAACCATCTTACCTCGTTTTCAACGCTCACCCTTGATCAGTTCAGTCTATTCCGAGAAAACTAACCCACCATGCCTGCTGTTCCAACTTTGGCGCACAGAACACTACCCTTGCTCCCTTCGAGACGTGATCAAGTCTCACAACGTGGCGCCGAGAGCGGCTCAACCGAAGCTTGTGCATCGACGTGTATGGCGAACACAACTGAAGAGACGTGTGAATCTTCGGATTCGACCTGTCTTTGTATGTCCTCAATATGGCAGGATTCGATCGTGGTGTGTGTCTTTGTTTGACGTTGATGGGAAAGCCGAGTGGCTCTAGTCAGCACAAGGGTTTCTTGATTCCTTCAATCCCTGAATGAATACGCATGTGTACTAAACTTGTTGTCTGGCGATTTAGATCTGTCTTCAAGGGCAATGCGAAGCTCAGCAGAATTTAGATACCGCGTATGACCAGTTTGTCACGTTCTGCAATCAGTCTGTATGTGCATTCTCCATCGTCTATTCTTGATGTATGATCCCACAGCTCACATGAGACCGTTCAAACATACTTTTGATACCTCTGGTGCCAACAGTCTAGCTCGTTCACATTGGCAGAACCATCTTTTACTAGAACGACGGCTACTTCATCAGCTACAAGTACTTCATCAGGAACCTCCAGTCAGCCTACATCGATCAATGTGAGCGCCATGGTGAGTCGCGTATCCATTGGCCTCTCCTTCGCGCTAGGTTTTCGCCTGGGAAAGTTCATCCTGACGCGTCAGATTGCTTTATTTGCGGCGACCATTCCATGAAGATGGCGGGAGTATGCACTTTGTTCTTTGTATTGGGTTTCATCTTTGGTATAATCGGAGTGAAAGACAAGCTGAAGCATCAGAAACAGATGAACGAGCATGATAATGTGCGAACCCGAGGTTCGTCACTCCTTTGTTTTTCTTCTTCTTCTTGGATTTCTTGTTTTAATTCTCATAAAAACTTATTTATTTATTATTAACATGTCTCTTAATCCGAATCGCTCATCTGTCTGTTCTCTTGGCGCACCCGAATATGACGTACGGACCACACAGAGAACAGCAGAAGAGTCGAGCTCAAGGACGACACGGGATCCAAGATACAGATGGTGCAGATGCTTTCTGGAGTGGGTTCGAATAATGATACAACGTCCGTCCAACCGGACGGAGATATCGAGGAACGTCTTGAGCGCCGTATGTATCCTTTCATCCTCCCTTTTCTACGGCAAGGATCCAATGGCCTTACCCTTTCTTCCTCTCTGTTGTTGGGGATATCAACCAAAAGTTCGTCTAGCTCGACTGGGACGCGCTGAACACGCTCATGCGGTTCAACTCGAAACTAGGGACAGACGAGCGAGTAGGTCCTCCAGTGCAGAGTTGACCACAATCTCATCCGAGCTCTCTCCTACCTCTTCCTTTTCGTCTTATCATCCTAATTTTCAAATGAGTAGATCCCAAAGTTCTTTAAGGTATTCGTCAGACTTTATGGAGCATTCAGATCGCGCTCGAGATTTTTGTTTTGATAACAAAGACAACATCCATGAGCATGATCGGGATGAAAATGAAGGTGAAGGATCGAACCAACACGTCTCGGTGCCCTCGACCAATTTATCAAGCGAACCCCGGCCATTCCTTGGCTCTGGCGAGATCACACCTACGCGCCGTAACGTCTTTCCAGGTATCCAAGAAACCGAACGAAGAGACAGGGTCGAGGAAAATTTCTCAGAGTTTTTACACGACGAGGAGGAGGATGAAGAGAGGTTGACGTGGGGTGGTCGTTTGCCAGCGAACAACAGAGGTAGCCGTTGGTGATCGCTCTTTCTGTTTTCTACTCGACTGCTTACCGTTCCTTTTCAACGCTTCTGTCTGTTCGTTCTTCGTTCCCTCGATGGTCTATGTTTCGAGCTTCGTCTCTTCAGTATCTTGTCTGTCAATATGTACTTCAACTTGAACCCTGTTCCAGTCTTCTCTTGTTTTCTCTCTTTCTCTCTTTCTCCCTTTCTTTAGGCAGAACGATCTCGATGTCTTGGAATACACGGAACTAGTCATCACAGGAAAACACATGCATCCTTTTTTGGGAATTTTGATCTTTTTGGGTACAAAAAGAAGGACGACTGAACAAAAGATATATATACCGAGTCAGTAGCGAGTGGTCGCTTTAGAAAGATGTAACAGTTTGGTCGATTTTTCAGGCACATCACTCGGCGGCCTAATTGACGGATTCTGTAGGAGGAGCAAATTCAACATCTTGGTTCCCAATCCGTTTGCTTGCAAACTCGGACTTTGATTGAGAACAAGGACGCAAACAAGCAGGGCGTGTTCTGATTAGAAACTCTGGGTGCTCTCGAGTGATACAAGTCAACAGAAAGAATAATTATGTTCTCACCTCGTCCAAAGCAGCACAGATGATCTGTCTACCACCGAACTGCCTTCCGGCGATGGCAGCCACACCAGCCCTGGCGCCCTCCAGCGACTTGAACAAGACGTAGACTCTACCGACTCCAGCTTCCTCATCTCTTTTTGCGGCCTCGATCTCTGCGGACTCTGCCTTGTCGGTCGAACCCGCGTACTTTTTCTCCTTCTTTGTCGGTCTAGGGATCCGAAGTTCTTCGACCTCTCCATATTTGGAACATTCCTCAGTGATATCCTCCAGGATATCAACGTATTCCTCGTCGTTCAAGAGTTCCTCAGGGGTGACCATGTTTAGCATGACGATCGCTCTAGAAGTGATCGGCTCATTGTTCTGAGCGGTAGCGAACGCAGGAAGAGGAAGGTTCATCGGGTTGGTCGGACCGGGTCCTCGAGGACCACCTCCTAGAGGAGCGTTGTTACCTCCGCTACCGAACGAACCGTTCGGTCCGTTGGAGGCACCTTTACCGACGGAAGCTCGTTGGACAACAAGGTATCGATCCCCGAGCTCCATGTTGTTTAATCCTTGGATGGCCACCTCCGTCAACTCGGGATCTACATACTCGCAGAAAGCAAAGCCCTACAAGATAGAAAATAAGACCGATCAGGAGCCGTCACCAAAAATTAGAAGAGGGGATTAAACTAGCGAAAAACCGAAAACTAACCTTGGATCGATCCGGGTCTCCATTTTCTTTGACCAAGTTGAACGCCTTCAGATCTCCGAAACTCTTGAGAAGCTCCATGACCTGTTCGTCATTCAGATAACTTGGTAGACCACCGATGAAGATCTTGTTGGGCGAATCTGGTACGTTGGAAGAGACGACACCAGGAATGTATGGTGCGCCTTGCTCGGCACCTTCCTCAGGCACGTAGTCCTTGGGTCGACGTATCTTGAGAAGAGTATTAGCAAACACGATGTTATCGAACACCATGGCCGAAGTTGCCTCCTGAGGTGTTCGGAACTGGTGAAGAGAGAAAGTGTATGCGTGAGCGAGTGAATGATTGGGTTTATGAAGCAGACTTTGAGAATCATCGTAATGAAATCAAGAAGAACAAGAAAAAAAAAAAGGAAAAAAAAAAAACTCACCTCAACGAAAGCGTAGCTCTTGTCGTGATTGATCGAGACACCGACCACCGGCTCACCCTCATCGTTCTTTGCAAATCCAATCTCGTGCATCTTTTCGTTGAACAGAGCACCCAAATTTTGTTCGTTACAGTCGTACGTGACGTTTCCAACGTACAATCTCTTTCTCTGCCTGGCCATATTGAGAGACGAGGCGGACGGGCCACCCGACATACCCGGTGGTCCACCTGGGCCTCCTGCTATGCCCATGCCTCCCGAAGAAGGTCCACCAAACTGACGGGGACCCCCGTGAGAACCAAAGTTGTTGAGATGCATATGAGGGAACCCTGGCCCTCCTGGCCCAGCTCCTCCTCCTGGGCCACCCATCGGTCCACCAGGGAACCCACCGGGACCTCCTGGACCACCGGGGAATCCCATTCGGTTGGGGTAGTGGCCAGGACCTCCACCTGGGTTAGGGTGCAGCGGACGAGGAGTACCGTCCGGATCAATCACATACTGGGGACCGTGCTGCCTGTTGGGACCCGGAGGGTGGTAGAGTCCTGTTTTTGGAATTCACGAGAAAGAAATGATCTTCCATTCAGGATGACAGAAGAAAAGCAACACGAGCAAGACACTGAGATAGATGAACCAACCCATTTGCTTGGCCTGTAAAGCACTCATAGTTTCCAATCCTTGCCCGTGAATGTCCCACAAAGTCTTTCGTCGGACTCGTTTACTAAGAGGAATGGCTCCTTCGGGAGTGGGGCTTCGTCTGTCGGGAGAGTCCCTAGAGTAACCATCCCTACCGTCGCCCCGACCTCTGTCCCGTCTACCTCCATCTCTGTAGTCGTCTCGACCTCCCCTTCGGTAATCCCTGAGATATACAGAAGAAGAGATAAACTTACATGAGTTCAGATTTACTTGCTCCCGAAAAAAGGGGGAGATCTACAACATACCTATCGCCTCGACCAAAGTCGTCGTCCCGCCTTCTTCGATCTCGGTCGTCTCGCCGGTAGTCAGACCTATCATCTCCACGCCTGGATGACCTATCGTCATATTCATCTCTATGGCTTCGTCTTCGGTCGTCCCTGTGTTGTTCAACGTTAGAAGGAAGGCAGGCAAAGAAGAGAGAAGAGAGGGAAAGAAAAACCAGTTTGAAGGTCAAGGTTAAGACGCGTTTTTTTTTCTAGACCCGATTTCATTGGGATCGAAGACACGAGAAAGGGAACTTGCCGATCATCATAACTTCGTTGGGATCGTCGGTCCCTATCATCATCGCGATGTCGTGGCCTTCGGTCTGTTCAACGCCAATACGGATGAGAAGAAACGAAAGGAAAAAGGTAAAGAGAAAAGAAAGAAGGATGAGCAAAGAGGATATATCAAAGGAAGGCCAGAACAAGGTAGAGCCGCTGTGTCTGATGTTTCAGACACGGTCGATGGAGTCAAAAGTGAACGAGTCAAGCCAAGAAGGAACTAACCGTAGTCTGACTGATCCATTGTACACGCACAGATGGACGTATATGTTGCTTTCGGGGAGATGATGTGTGTTGGTCAAAGAAGTCGTTCAAGGAACCAGAGGAGGAGGAAAAGAGAAAAAAAAGAAGAGGGAAAAAAGACTACAAAATTTTGTAGTCTGATCTTGACGATTGACTAGAAGGTTTTCTAATAGTTTTTTCGTTCATCACCATCTTTTTCTCACGCGTTTTTCAACTTTCCTCTTCACTTACTACCACCACCCGACCGATCATCAACCTTTTCTTTCTAGATCCTCTTTCTCTCTTTTCTTTTTCTTTATTATATCATGGCCAATCTCGGAGGTAAGAACGTATTCGCTGAGTGTTGAGATCGAAAAACCAACGATCATTAGAGGACTAATCCATTCGCGGATTTTTCTTTGTCGAATCTTTTTCACCTTTGGGCTCCTCGCTTGGACGTTCTGAATTGGTCTTCTTTCATCGGTTGAATTTCCTGAAACAGTCCCTGTTAAATTGCTTCAAGAGTCTCTCGGACACGTCATTACCGTCGAGCTCAAGACTGGTCAGACGTACAGAGGAAAGCTTATTGATGGTTAGTCTTTTTCTTCTTTGCTTTCGTTGTCGTTCTTCGCTTCTGGTTAGATTGTTTGGTTGTTCTTTTCTTCCACCATTCCCTTCTTTACTTTGATGGTCTTGGCTGTTGGCACGAATTGTGGTCAGTAATAGAGTAACGGTGAAAGATATGACCAACATGAACTGAAAGGTCAAAGTGGTTGGATGGAGATGTCTGGTCTGAAGAGAGTGAGAGAAGAAGCAAGTTGCGAGCTACGATCTCGAACAACGATATACAGGGGTCGGAGTCTGTGATGACGATCAAGATCTATCAAATACTGATGTGATCTCGATATTACTTTTGGTGTGTTCAACACAATAATTACGACGTCTGTGGGACCTCGGTTTCGTAATGATAAAATACAATAGCCGAGGATTCGTTGAACATCGCTCTTCGGGAGGTTACTGTGACCGCTCGAGATGGTCGAGTGTCTCAGCTTGACCAGGTTTACATTCGAGGAAGCATGGCTCGGTACGTAGCATGCTCCAATTTTTATATGCTGGCAGAAGCTTGAGATGTTCTATAGGGCGTCTGCTGAACACACAATGGACAAAACTATCAACCAGATTCTTCATTGTTCCCGATATGCTTGCGAACGCTCCTATGTACGTGCTTGGTCATGATTCGAAGTAGAAAAATCAACACGTCCCAGTGCTAACTGCTTCTTCTCCTTCTTCCCTTCTTCTACTTAATTTGATTCTGTTTGTCATCTATCAGGTTCAAGCGTGTCGGCCCAAATGGTCTGTTTGCGTTTATAGGAATATATTGTGATGATCCGTTTGAGATACTGATCCGTGCGGTCTTCTTCTTTTCACTGTCGTAAAACAGCTATGAAGGGACGAGGAATCGGAACGGCGAGAGGACGAGCTACCATTCTTCGAGGTTTGTTTTCTTGTTTCTCCTTTTCATCAATGAGCGAGCAAAGAGTGATCCTGACGAATGATTTCTTTCTTGTGTCTTGGCCCATCATCTAGCAAACGGTTAGGCCTCTTTTAGTTTTTATTCGTTGGACAAGGGAACGAAGAGAGACGATGTATACTAACTACCACGATGCTGTCGTTTTCGTTCTCTTCTTTTTTTCGTCTTTGTCCTGTGCTTCGGTACTTTACAATCCCAGCCCGACGTGGTCGAGGAGGAGGAGATGCCAACCAGCGAAAACCTCAGGGTGTGAGACGATGAAAAAAAAAAGCCGAAAAAGAAAAGAGAAAGGACCAGAGCATTTTCTTCTTCTTCTCTTTCTCTTTCTTTCTCTATAGGGTCTCTATTCTTTCTTTTATCCCTTTTATTTCTTCTCTGTCATATTCGGCTAACCATCTTGCCAAGTACCAAACCTCTGTCTTTCTCTACTCGATCTGAATACAAATGTTAAATGAAAGAAAGACGAGAAGAAAGATACAAGAATGAAAGAAAAACAACAAAAACGCTTTTATTTTTCTTTCGAGAAAGAGAAGAAGCGAATGCTTTGAAGAAAGAAAGAAAGAAAAAAGAAAAGAAACGAGAAGATATGACGATGCTTCTTTGTCTTCTAAAAAGGAAACAAAAAAAAATATGAAAGAGGTGATAGAAAGAAGAGCTGCTGACGACAAAAGAGGAAGACGGAGAGAACGATGAACAGAAACAGCGCAATAAATATCACACAGAGACCACCAGAAGGACTACCGGACATGAGGTCAAAGTAAAGCGAATGTACTGCACACCAGGGTCTCACAAGCATCAGAGATGAAGCGAGCGAAGACCATCGGGATGCACCAGGCCGGAACTATGGAGGACTACGAGGGCATCGTCACCTTACACTTCAGAGGGTCGGTCGGGACACAGCAGTCGGGTGGGAGCCGATCCAGGCACCGATCCAGGCACCGATCCAGGCACCGAGCTAGGAACCAAGAAGGCCAGGCACCGACCTGAAGGAAAGCGAAAGGGAAAGGGAAGGGGGGCGGGGCGCGGGGCGCGCTCAGTCAGGAACCCGGAACCAGGCACCATATGGAACGTGCGATCACGCCCATGGTTACACCCCAGGTCACTCTTACGTAATCCAAAGAAAAAAATTCCTCCCTCCTCCTCTCCCTCTTTTTTTCTTCTCTCTCTTCTCTTTCTTACCCAAAGGATCCAGACAGACAGTCTTCACTTGCTTCCCTTCCCCTCCTATCGACCTTTGTATCCGTCTGTTCATCTTGGAACCAGACAGATCTCTCTTTTTAAAGAACAACTACACTTTTAAATATGGCGTGAGTATTCCCTTGTGGTTAGACTAGTTGTATCTTGTTTGGTGTTCCTTCCTTTTTTTTTTCTCTCTTCCTTTTTCACTCGGTCAATCATCACCCAAAGGAAGAAAGAGAGAAAGAAGAAGAAGAGAGAAACAGGGATTTGCGCCTCTCTTTAGTCTTTCCTTCCCATCAATCTTGGCATCAAAGACTGGACATCATACAGATCAGACTGTTCTTCAAATCCTATTCCCATGGATTCTTTCGACGCTTCCACCAAGACTGTTTTGAACCCGGTCAACGTGTTTCTTCTATCAGCAAAAAAATCCTATCACTTTTTTTTCTTCGTCTCGCCACCGTCGACCCTTTTCTCTTTATCTTTCTTTCTTCCCTCCTCTTCCATCTTTTTGTCTATCCATCCTTTTTAAAGCGTCTGAAGCTGACAGTATGAATACATCATTCTCTTTTTCTTACCTTCCAGTGACACTAACCTTGAGCTTGAGGGAGAGACCATTGAGTCCAACTGGGACCAGGTCGTTGACAAGTACGTTTTATTAAAATAATAATAATGAACATCTTGCCTCAAGTGTCGAGACTGATCCGTTTCTTACTTTGTGTTCTTTGCTCTCATTCCAAACTCTTTCACTACAATCGTGTGTCTCACTACCATCACCATTTACTCTACTCACCAGCTTCGACGATATGGACCTCAAGCCTGAGCTCCTCCGAGGAGTCTTCGCCTACGGTTTCGAGCGACCTTCCGCCATTCAGCAGCGAGCCATCATCCCCGTCGTCAAGGGACACGATGTGATTGCTCAGGCCCAGTCCGGAACCGGAAAGACCGCCACCTTCTCCATCTCTATCTTGCAGAAGGTAAATTTCTGATGCGTTTTCTAGTTGGAATCTCTCGCTTTGTTGCACTTGAACGGCTCAGAAATCTGATCTTGTTCCTGTTATCTCTTTCTTATCTTTATCAAGATCGACGTCTCCATCAAGTCTCCCCAGGCTTTGATCCTTGCTCCTACCCGAGAGCTTGCCCAGCAGATCCAGAAGGTCGTTATCGCTCTTGGTGACTACATGTCCATCGAGTGCCACGCCTGTATCGGTGGTGTTAACGTCCGAGAGGATATGCAGAAGCTTGCCGAGGGACCCCACGTCATTGTCGGAACTCCCGGTCGAGTTTTCGACAGTCAGTTCCCATGCGTTTGCTTTCTCACTTTCTTTTTCTTCAGCCAGCTGATTCAATTTTTCCCTTTTTTCTTCTTTTTTCCTTTCCTTTCCTTTCCTTTTTGAAAACAAAACTTCCCATTCATCACAGTGATCAACCGACGAGCCCTCAAGACCGACCACGTCAAGATGTTCTGTCTCGACGAGGCCGATGAGATGCTCGGTCGAGGTTTCAGGGAGAACATCTACGATACCTTCCAGCTTCTTCCCCAGGAGATGCAGGTCATCCTTCTCTCCGCTACCATGCCCGCTGAGGTCCTCGAGGTCACCAAGAAGTTCATGCGAGACCCCATCCGAATCTTGGTCAAGAAGGATGAGCTTACCCTTGAGGGTATCCGACAGTTCTGTATGTCTTTCCTCTCTCGTCGCTTTTCTTGATATTGTTCTTGTTGTCATAAGTAGCTGTCCAAAAGTCTGACGTATCTTTCTCTCCTATAGACATCGCCGTTGAGAAGGAGGACTGGAAGCTCGACACCTTGTCCGATCTCTACGAGACCGTCACCATCACCCAGGCCGTCATCTTCTGCAACACCCGAAGAAAGGTCGACTGGTTGACCGAGAAGCTCACCAGCAGAGAGTTCACCGTCTCCGCCATGCGTTAGTGCTTCTTTTTTCCTCTTCTGTCTTGTATGCCATCATGTACTGATCACTCAACCATTATCTTTCCTCGATCAGACGGAGATATGCAGCAGACTGAGCGAGAGGTCATCATGAAGGAGTTCCGATCTGGTTCTTCCCGAGTCCTCATCGCCACCGATTTGCTCGCCCGAGGAATCGATGTCCAGCAGGTCTCTTTGGTCATCAACTACGATCTCCCCGTCTCCAAGGAGAACTACATTCACCGAATCGGTCGAGGTGGTCGATTCGGTCGAAAGGGAGTCGCAATCAACTTTGTTACCGACGAGGATGTCGGTATGCTCCGAGAGTTGGAGAAGTTCTACAACACCCAGGTCGACGAGATGCCCATGAACGTCGCTGACTTGATCTAATTTTCCTCCATCTAAAAAAAATTGGTTTGAATAAGCGGATGGTTCCTCTCTTTTAGGCTCATTCGCTCCTTCTCTATGCCTTTTCTCTCCTCCCAACCTCCCCTTTGCCCTTCATACATACATCTCCTCCCTTTTCCTTCCTGCCTCTCTAGCCGTTGGCTCTTTAACTTTTTCTTTCGCCTCCTTTCCAAGTTGTTTGTTTATGTCCGCTCCCTGTTTTTCTTACAAGCGGGTTCTACTTCCTTTGAATTGTTTAACTCCCTACATTCTCCTCCCCTCCCCCTTTTTTTGTTTTCTTGGCTCAGTTGATTTGATGGATCCTTTTTCCTCCTTACAGGATGATTCACTCTATGCAAACTACTCTACATCAAAGCTGGTCATCTGGTGTGAGATGTGCTGAAAAGACAAGGCATGTGAGAAGTGACGTACCGCTCAACCGAAACTAAAGAAACTCCGGAAAAATGATGACACGTCGTCCACTCAAAGCTTTACTGTTCCCTCCGCCAACTCCGACGAATTCTCGACAGTCTTCACTCTTCCCTACACGACAAGGAAAGCTTTCTTTTCTTCCTTTCTCTCTGTCGCTTTCAAGTCTCTGGAGTGGAAAGGAAAGGCGAAAGAAGGAAAGAAGACAGATAGAAGAAAAAAAAGGTCAAAGAGATCGTTCGTAAGAAGGAAGGAAAGGAAGTCTTTAGAATAGAGAGGAACCCTCTCTCGATTCAGTACATTCTTTCAGTCCATCAAGTTCCATCACTCAACGTTCTCTTTACCCATAGATATACGAATACGGATACGTTCTTTTTCTAACAAGAAAAGCAACGGATACAGTTCGAACAAAGGTCAAGAACCAAGTGAACCAATAAATCAACACTGGATAGAAATGATACCCCCAGTGGTTGGACCGTCGAGGGTGACGATTCTAGGATCGGGTCTCACCTCGCTCTCCCTCGCTCACAGACTTACCTCGCTCTCTCCACATACAAAAGTGACGATCATCGATTCCTCAAAAACCGTAGGCGGGTGGATGAAGTCAAGCCTTTTCACTCTTGGATCAGGAATCGAAGGCGAACAGGTGGTAATCGAGCAAGGCCCAAGGAGTGTCAGACCGAAAGGTGGCCTGGGCGCGATCAGGTTATTGGGTCTGGTACGTCTTTGGAAGGGTTCCGCCTCGTTCTTTACCTTCTCGTTTGCTTAAAGATACTTCTACTTGAAAGCTAATCCTAGGCTTTCTTTCTTTCCTTTTTTTCTTCTTCTCTCGCTCCCTCTCGTGACTCGATACTATGACCCTTCACAAACCAGGTCAAAGATCTCGGGTTAGATCAATCAATTATCACGGTCCCAACCACGCATCCATCCGCTCAAAATCGATTTCTCCTCCACCCGTCGACGACGCTGACGAAGCTCCCTTCGTCGATCGCCACCGCCTTGTTGAGCACCTCGCCGATCACCCACTCACTCATCAAATCCATCCTTCTCGAACCGTTTCGAAAGTCCCTTCCAGCCGAAGATGCACCATCGGACGAGTCGGTCGACTCCTTGATGAAAAGAAGGTTCGGCCCAAAAGTGGCGGACGATGTGATGAGTGGAATGATCCATGGAATCTACGCCTGTGACAGCAAACAACTCAGTGTGAGGAGCGCGTTTCCCTTCCTGTGGGAAGCCGAACGGACAAGAGGCTCGATCGTCAAGGCCATGCTCCTCGGTCTGGGCGGGGACCGTCAGGAGGTCGTCGAGAGAACGAAAGCAAGGGAAAGGGAAGAAGCCGCATGGGAAAAACTTGGAGATTTCGGGAAGACATTCAGACAAGGAATCAGCGTGTGGGGTCTCAAAGGCGGCCTGGGCACGTTGGCGAACAGACTGAAGGTCGTCTTGGAGAAAGAGAGAGGAGTTGAGTTTCTGTTGGGTCAGAATATCAACCGAGTCGATCTTGACGGTGTTGGTGTCAAGGTAAGGTCACCTTATGGTTCTTTGTCGTTCAATCATTCCCACACTCATCTTGCCCTTCCTCATGTCGATCATACCTATTGTACATTCTTGCGCTCGCGCTCCAGATTCAAACAACCAACCAAACGATTCACTCGCCTTATGTCATCTCGACCTTACCCCCAGCCAAACTCTCTCAAACAATATCCTCCCCCCTGCCCCATCTAGATCACAACCCTTCGACAACTGTGACGGTGGTGACGCTCGTGTTCCCATCGCCCAAACCAGGTGAGCGTCCGTACTACCCTGCCGGTTTTGGGTACCTCGTTCCACGGTCGAACGTGTCAAATCCGGATGGCGTACTCGGTTGTGTGTTCGATTCAAGTGCAATGGGACAAGTTGACGATCTTCCGGTCGCAGAACGCACGGTAAAGTTTACATGTATGATTGGTGGACCTCATTATACCTCCGGGCGCTCGAGCATCCCTATGAACGAACAAGAAGCCGTGCGGATCGCACTGAACCATGTGAGGACCACTCTGGGTGACGCAGAGGGAACAACGTGCCTGCCAAGGGATCTTGAACCAGTGATCTCGTTTGCGAAGACTCATGTCGATTGCATCCCGACCTATCTCCCCGGTCACGGGGAACGTATGCAGGCGCTCGGCCAGGCGATCGAACGCGGGCCTTGGAGAGGAAAGTTGGCGCTCGCCGGCGCTGGGTACGGTGGTGTTAGTCTGAATGATTGTGTGGATTCTGGAATGAGTCTTGCAGAGAGTTTGGTGACAAGTAAAACAGGCCAAGTGACCGGGCTGGAGAGGTGGAAAGATTGGAAGACGTATGGTCGTACTTCCCTGATGACAACCGGTGCGCGGATCGGGATCCAACCGTCTCAAAGAAGTTATTCGACCCTTGCTCCTGCTTTCCCTTCACATCCTTGCCGGTTTCCAGTCGATCAACTATCTAAACGGATTTCAAATTCTAGGATCTGTGTCTTGAACAGAACCTACTCGACACGTCTTCCATCACCTGTTTCTTCCTCCTCGTCCTACAGTTCTTCCAATTCGTCAACTTACTCGCGCAGAGTAGAGTTCGATAGCTCGGGGGAGAGGGCCAATGCACCGCTTGCTGCCAGAGTCATTGTCGCTATCCTCGGACCACTCATCTGTTCGTCTTCTTCTTTTTCTTGTCTGTCTCTTGTCAAATCTCGTCCTCTAAGCCCAGTTTTGTGTTTTCCACCGAACCATATAGTCTTTTATATACTTTACTACGTCACCGTGTTCCTGAACAACACGCCTTATTTCCTAAGAGAGGTGTATGGATTAATGAACAAAGAGGGCGTCAAGGAGTTCGCACCTGCAAAAGGCGATAAAGTCATCACGTTGGAGGATGTGAAAGGTGTCGGAGAGGCAAAGGATGTGAGTTTCGTTTCTGCCCTTCTATAAAGGCCGGAAGCAAAGATTGGGGTCTTTTGACTGATGTCTTGGTTTGTCTGGGATTGCTGGACACGCTCTATCATATCAGGAACTGAAAGAATTTGTAGAATTTTGTGAGTGTTCTCTCTGAGTTTCAGAAAGTTTCCTTC